>JAURVB010001256.1:0-11598 GCA_033002965.1 Piper betle | reverse complement strand
AGCAGAAACTTCAAGAAGACGGTACATTCAAAGGAATAAGAAGTTTGATACAGTTCGTCATCCATAACATAACTTCAGGAGTTCCATTACCCATTTCCACCAGTCCCAAACTAAATGCAGCTGCAACAAATCATGCATCATTGTCAACAATATGTTGAATCCCAAAATACTTCTAATAAATTCTCTTCAAGATGACAAGCTAATATACTTCTGCTAGGCCAGTGGAAGTCTCAATCAGCTGAAAGATTTCGACTAATAAATCAGAATGTTCAAAAACTGTAGTTAAAGATATTATTGTGTACTACCCCCTAAATTGAACCATTTACCTAGACATGGATGTCCTCTACATGTATATGGAAGCTATCTCATGAAATTTCTGTCATCTATTTTCCAGAACTACTACTCATTTATCAATTAGATTCGCAAGGATTATACTGTACCAGTAGCAGTTTTAACATGTGCGAACCCAGCTGCAGCAAAGAATGCAAGTGAAATCTGCAAATTTATGTAAATGAAATAAAATACGAATTGGACGGCGTAGTCATTTAACGTGAAGAATTTCAGCTCTGGGAAAGCAGTTACTAATAATTGATTCGCAAGTTGGCTATTCAAAGCAGTTACTCTGTTACTCTTTCCGGACGACCATTTCAACAATGATCCATGTGAAGACCAATAACGTGAAAGCAAACAAATTTCAATACAAATTCGCTAAAAATCCCAAAATCCAGACAATTGATACACCTAGCTCCAATCCATACTCCCCACACACCACTAATCGAGTCCCAAGTTGGCTCATTTTAAAACAGTGACAATTCCCACATTGGCATTCCACGCATCCATCAATGTGAAAGCAAACAAAATTGTCTCAAATTTCAATGCCAAGTCTCAATTTTATCAAACGCACAAATTAATAAATCTACTAGCTCACAATCATAAAAAAAAACCAAAAAAACACACGTACCATTTCCAAGAATGCAGAATCCCGTCCCACCCAACCAGCACCACAAAATCAGACCAAATATTCTTACTTTCCAACCACCCAGATCCACAAAACGACCGACATCCACTCCAACCAGCTCCACCGCCATCGCCTGCACACACCGGAGCGCCTTCTTCTTCTTCGTGTGCTCCCGGTTCTCAGGCCTCGTGGAGGATCGAGCAGATCTCGCCATCGCCGCCGGGAGAGGCGAGGCCGACGAAGGCGTCGACGTTGGTGGCGACGATGTCGGTGGTGGAGACAGAGCTGGTGGCACCGGCGGCGGTAGTGGCGGCGATGAGTAGTCGGAGATGGAGAGGGCGGCACCGTCCATGGCGTTTGAATAAATTTTGTACAGTGCTCAGGTTCCCAGATCCGTTGGATGGTCTTTTAATGGCCGGATTAAAATTTAAGCACAGGTAACAACGCTGTGCTTGATCACAGAGTCCCCGTGCTCTATATATATATATATATATATATATATATATATATATATATTAATAAAATGCCTGTGTCTTTTCTATCACCAATTAATCTTACGTTAATATGCTTGGCCTAATGTAATTAAAACGTCATAAATATTCAATAAACTCCAAAAATGAAAGGGCTATCTAAAATAATCGAAGGACCCATAAATAATCTCGCTAATAAATCTACAACTTGAGTTCACATGATGATCAACACCGAAATGAGCTCTTCGCAATATTGAACTAGCAGTATTTCATAGGGTAGTACAACAGTAATATAAACTGATCTCTAGCAAAATCGGAAGAAAAGTGATGTACGTAAGCAATGACATGCGATGATCTTGAAACTCTTAATTAATTAAAATAAATAGTTCAACTTCCCGTCTCTAATTATATGTAGGTATATATTAAGTCATGCACGTAGAATATTGATCTTCTGCACAAGCGAACGTATCATGCATGACCAATTTTTTTGCTTTACAAAACTACAAAAGAATTACTTCGAAGCAAAACATATTCTTGGGTTCCGTACTAAAATGGCAAACTTGGCCGAAACCATTCAGTTTCACATTAATATTTTCAAACTATTGGTCTGTACTCATGTTAAACTCAATAAAATTAGTTGAAATAAGAGTTGGACATCATTATAAACATGCAACACATTTTTACTTTTAAATTTTACGTGGGAAACCAGAAAGTACCAGGGAGATTCTGTTATGAATATTGTTAGTAGGTGAGTAGGGTTGTTAGTAGGGGTAATTGAGTAGGGGTGTTTGGGTCATTTCACTAGGAAAGATGCCTACAAATGGGGGCTGTAACAGAATTGTGTAACAACTTTTGTTTTGAAAATCAAATTCACCCTTTTGGAGATTGCTCCATCCCTTCCCCCTTCCTTGGAACCAGGGCGTCCTGGTTCTCTCCCTTGGTTGCTGAAGTTGCAGCCATTCTTCCATCCTTCTTGTTGTTGATCTTCATCCCCTCTCTTCCAAGAAGTTCACCCTCAAGATGGCACCAGCAAAGCAGAGTTCCAAGCCTTCCAAGGGTAAGGAATTGGTTGTGGAGCTTGGAGGAGAAACACCTTCCAGATTGGTATCAGAGCAGATCGAGGGAGGTACGTCTTCTTCACCCCATCTTGATGAATTATCTCAGATTAGGAGAGTTCAAGATCAATTGATTGCTGCCATTACCAATATGTCATCAAAGTTTGATTTATTACTGCAATCAAGAAGTGATGGGTTGGGAAATAGAGAAGGTATTGGGACAATTCAGGGGAGGGTTCATGCAATGGGTATGGATAGGGATGATCCATTGCTGGAATCCCATGTTGGACGTCCTTAAGGGGTGCTGGAATCTCATGATGGACATCCCCAAGAGGTGTTGTTGACATCAGTTGAGAAGGGGCGCCACCATGAGGGGCTGTTGCAGGGTATGGTTGATCATCATCCAGGAGCACATCCAATTTCAGCAGGGATGGGGCGACCTTGTGAAGATGGGTTGCTTGTAGGCGACCTTGTGAAGATGGGTTGCTTGGTAGGCGACCTTGTGAGGATGGATTGCAGGGTAGACGATCTTGTGATGATTTGTTGCAGGGTAGGTGACCTGGTGATGATGGATTGCAGGGTTTGGACCACCAAGAACAGCTGGAAGAGGTGCTGTTGCAAGGAGGAAGGAAGCAATTTGGTATGGGCAGGAGAGGAAGAACACCTGTTCTACAAAATTTCCAGGAAGGCGCTGCCCAAATTGAAGGGATATTGCTGCCCATGATGACCCAAATGAAGATTTCTTGAAAGGCTCCAAGATCAGCTTCCGAAAGTTTGATGGAACCAAGGACCCAATTTCATGGTTTAGCAGGGCTGAAAAATTTTTCAAGCTGCATCACGTCCAAGAGAGATTGCAAGTTGAGTTGGCAAGTTTTCATTTGGAGGATGATGCACAAATTTGGTTTGATATGCTGCAAGAACATCATGGGATTCCTAGTTGGCCTGAATTGAAGGAAGCCATGAATCTTCAGTTCGGTCCCTCGGAGTATGAGGATTTTTATGGTGACCTTACTCGGTTAAAACAGGACACATCAGTTCATGAGTATACCGTTCAATTTAACCGATTGGCCACTAGAGCGGGAAGCATGACTGAAAAGCAGAGAATCAGCAGCTATACTTGTGGTCCCAAGCCCCAATTGAGAATGGAGGTGAAAGTTAGGAAGCCGGACACCTTATTGGATGCTCAAGGGCTGGCTAGACATTTGGAGACCCATGTGAATCAGAAATCAGCAACAATTGGGAGAGCAATGAACAGGGGATATCAATATGCAGCTGGAATGTCTAACAAGGGAGGTAGTTTTGGGTCGGTCAAGGCTGATGTTGGGGTAGCAACGGAGCAGCAACTCAAGGAGATTCCTCATGGACGGAAATCCAGCATCAAGCAATTGCAAGAGAGAAAGGAGGCTGGATTGTGTTTCAGGTGTGACGAGAAATTTGTACCTGGACACAAGTGTAAAAGGTTATTCATCATTGAAGTGGAAAGGGATGAGGAAATATCGGAGGAGGACGATAGTGACCCGGAAGATGACTCCCTCACTCCAGCCATCTCCTTGAATGCTTTGATGGGAATCATTACCTCAAACACCATGAGGGTTATTGGAAGAGTGGGTGGACACCAAGTGACAATTCTGATTGATTCGGGAAGCTCTCACAATTTTGTTAATGCAAAGCTGGTTCAGAAATTGAAGTTGCCAAAGGAAACCAGCAATGGACCCAAAGTTCAGATTGCCAATGGCGACCAAATGAGTTGTGGGGAAGGTGTTCAGCTATCAAGATTGAATTTCCAGGATATCCTACTACTTCGGAATTTTTCATACTTCAGCTCGAAGAGATTGACATCGTTTTGGGTATTCAATGGTTGAAGACGTTGGGGCCAATCCTATGGAACTTTGAATCCCTCACAATGTCCTTCAAAGATAAAGAGAAAACAGTGGAATTAAGAGGGCAGATCACTCCTCTGGATCAGTTGTGTGATAGAAGCGTATTTCACAATCTTTCAAACAAAGGAAACAGGGGTTATTGATGAACTTGCAAGTAATGATCAGTAGGGGTTTGGGTCTACCGGAACCTACTTTAATAGCTCAACAACAAGATGGATTAGATCAGCTGCTGCAAAGGTTTGACAAGGTGTTTTCGGTACCCAAGGGGCTGCCACCTACATGCCCTCATGACCACCATGTGAACCTCAAGGAGGGAACGATGCCAGTAGCCGTGAGACCGTATCGGTATCCTTACTTCCAGAAAAATGAAATTGAGAGGCAAGTAAAGCAATTACTGGAGGATGGAGTAATTCAGCCTACATCAAGTCCCTATTCAGCTCCGGTGTTGCTAGTCAAGAAGAAAGATGGAAGTTGGAGGATGTGTGTTGATTATAGAGCTCTCAACAAGGCAACGATAAAGGATAAGTTTCCCATTCCCAACATTGATGAACTCTTGGATGAATTACATGGTACTACCTATTTTTCTAAGCTGGATTTGAGGTCAGGTTATCACCAAATAAGAATGCATGGAGAGGATGTCCACAAAACAGCTTTCCGGACACACCATGGGCATGATGAGTTCAAGGTTATGCCATTTGGATTATCCAATGCCCCTTCCACCTTCCAAGCATTGATGAATGAGGTATTTGCTCCATATCTCAGAAAATTTATATTAGTTTTCTTTGATGATATTCTTATCTACAGCAAGTGTTGGGATGAACATCTATACCATCTTGAGTTGACGCTAGCTGAGTTGCTTAGACATGAGTTGTATGCTAAGAAGGAAAAATGCTCTTTTGGGTTGCGTCAAATTCAGTGTTTGGGACATGTTATCTCATCCGAAGGTGTTGGCGTGGACAAGGAAAAATAGAGGCTATTGTGAATTGGCCGACGCCGAGATCAGTTAAGAGTATAAGAGCTTTTTGGGATTAGCTGGGTATTATAGAAAGTTTATCAAGGGCTTTGGTACTCTAGCAGCTCCATTGTCGGATTTACTGAAAAGGATGCTTATCATTGGGACCTTCTCGCAGAGCAAGCTTTCCATGACCTGAAACAAGCTCTCACAAAGGCTCCGGTGCTGGTGTTACCAAACTTTGATATACCCTTTGTGATGGAGTGTGACGCGAGTGGGATGGGAATAGGGGCTGTTTGATGCAACAAAACCAGCCCATTGCATTTTTCGGTAAGAAATTGAATGGGAGAAATTTATTGCTGTCAGCTTATGAAAGGGAGATGATGGCTTTAGTGTTGGCTGTCCAAAAGTGGTGTCACTACTTGTTGGGTCGATCATTTGTGGTCTGAACAGATCATTCCAGCCTGAAGTTTTTATGGGATCAGCAGATTCATACCATGGCACAACAGAAATGGTTGGTGAAGCTGTTAGGATACGACTTTGTCATCGAATACAAACCCAGGAAGGAAAATAGAGTTGTTGATGCTTTGTCAAGACAGCAGGAAGGCGACTTGCCGGAAACAGGTACACTCTCTTGTACAGCACTCTCAGTGGCTTTGCCAAGTTGGTTAGAGGTGATCAAACAAGCCTATACTACCAATGAGCATTTGTTGAAGCTGAAACAGCAATGTGCTGACAACAAGCTGTCCTCAAGGTGGGAAGTGAGGGATGACATCTTATTTTACAAACACCGGATTTACTTGACTTCCCAAATGGATATTATACCCATTATTTTGAAAGAGTTCCATGATGGTACTCATGAGGGGATGCAAAAGACCTTGAAGCGACTTAGAGCGGTTTTCTTTTGGTCTCGGATGCACAAGGACGTGATGAACTGTTTGCAGAATTGTGACATTTGTCAAAAGTTCAAGAGCTCCACGTTAGCACCCGCTGGATTATTACAACCACTTCCTATACCCCAACAAATATGGACTTCCATTAGCATGGACATCATTAGTGGATTGCCAAAGAGTCATGCAAAAGATGGCATTTTTGTGGTCGTTGACAAGCTTTCCAAGTACAGCCATTTCCTTCCTATTGCTCATCCTTTTTCGGCTCAATCTATTGCCAAGTTATTCTTTGATGAAATTTTCAAATTTGCATGGAATGCCGGCTTCGATTGTATGTGACAGGGATCCAACCTTCACTAGTGCTTTTTGGAAGGAACTTTTCAGCTTACAAGGGGTCGCCTTCAACTACAACTCCGCCTATCACCTTCAAACCAATGGCCAAACCGAAGCAGAAAACAAGGTGTTGGAGCAATATTTGAGATGTTTTACAGCAGATAGACCTCATACTTGGGTTAAATCGCTGCCATGGACTGAGTTTTGTTACAATACCAGCTTCCAATCTGCAATCCGAATGAGTCCTTTCGAAGCCGTGTACAATATGCAGCCACCCACCCTATTGTCATACATTCCCGGAACAGCTAAGACAGCAGAGGTTGATGAGGTGCTGAGGACTAGAGATCAGTTGTTGAGGGAATTGAAGGACAACTTAGGGGCAGCACAGCTGAGGATGAAGCATTACCATGATCTCCGGCGACGTGATGCTGAGTTCCAAGTGGGGCAGTAGGTCTATTTGAAACTCCAGCCATACCGACAAAATTCCTTGAGAACCAAGCGATCAAACAAACTAGCTGCTCGCTTTTACGGTCCTTTCCCAATCACCAAAAGCATTGGTCAAGTTGCTTATAAGTTGCAGCTACCAGCAGATACTCAAATAAACGTCTTCCACATATCGCAATTGAAAGCTTCGGTAGTTGCGGGTGTTCATGTCCATACATCTCTCCCAGCTGCAACGCAAATGGAAAGTTGATGTCTGTAATTTGTTGTATTTCGCAACCTTGAGGGCACGGTTGAGTTTCATGGGGAGGGAATTGTTATGAATATTGTTAGTAGGTGAGTAGGGTTGTTAGTAGGGGTAATTGAGTAGGGGTGTTTGGGTCATTTCACTAGGAAAGATGCCTACAAATGGGGGCTGTAACAGAATTGTGTAACAACTTTTGTTTTGAAAATCAAATTCACCCTTTTGGAGATTGCTCCATCCCTTCCCCCTTTCTTGGATCCAAGGAACCAGGGCGTCCTGGTTCTCTCCCTTGGTTGCTGAAGTTGCAACCCTTCTTCCATCCTTCTTGCTGTTGATCTTCATCCCCTCTCTCCAGGAAGTTCACCCTCAAGATGGCACCTGCAAAGCAGAGTTCCGAGCCTTCCAAGGGTAAGGAATTGGTTGTGGAGCTTGGAGGAGAAACACCTTCCAGATTCCCACTTCACTATACGCATGTTGATGATACATAGCATTGCGTTTGTACACATATAAAAAGAGACTTAGCAAATACATTGCTAGCTCAAAACATATTGCTTAAAGCTTTGAATAGCAATTGAGCATTGCGGGTGAGATTTGCCTGCCAGAAAATGATAGGGTGGGGAGATGTTTACAATGTGGTGGCTGCCATGGTTCCCATGTATGTAGCTCTTGGCCTGGGGTACGGCTCGGTTAGATGGTGGCACGTCTTCACTCCTGACCAATGTTTAGCGGTGGACCGGTTTGTCACCTTCTTCACCCTCCCCCTCTTCACATTTGAGTTCATTGCTAAGGCTAATCCATTCAAGATGAACCTCCGGTTCATCGCCGGCGACGCCATATCGAAGGTCATCATCATCCTAGTATTGATCGTTTGGGTCCGGTGTCGTGGGGGCAAGGGGCCCAACTATGATTGGTGCATCACCAACTTCTCCTTGGCCACATTGTCCAACACTTTGGTGGTGGGGGTGCCCTTGCTTAGGTCCATGTATGGGGCCATGGCACAAGATTTGGTGGTTCAAGCCTTTGTTGTGCAAGGCATCATATGGTTTACTCTTCTTCTCTTTGTGTTGGAGTTTAGGAAGACAAGAGGTGATATGATGGTGGCACCGTCTGAATCTGAGGGAGGAGGGCAACCACCAGTAACATTGCCTAATGAAGCTACAGATCAGGGATCATCACAAGCTACCGACGATTTGGAGTCTGCAGACCAAAATGTTAGCAATGTTAGAAGTAGGCCTTCTTCTGGATCACTAATGAAGGCAGTGCTGCTCAAGTTGGCCTGTAATCCCAACTCTTATGCTAGCCTTGTTGGTCTTGCTTGGGCCGCCATTTCAAACGGGTATTTTTTATTTTTATTTTTGGTGTTATTGAATAATCACTTATCCTAAAAGCTGCTTAAAGAGAGTAAATTATTCAATAATTTTCAAACACATTGCATCAATTAAAAAATCTATTTCCTGCTCATGAGCATCGACTTTAACGATTTTGTGCATTGGAAGCAGGTCTCATTTTGAGATGCCGGGAATTATGGAGGACTCTATACTGATTATGTCCAAAGCCGGGGCTGGGACGTCCATGTTTAGTTTGGGTAGGAATTTCCAGTTTTGTTGCATTGTAAATTAATTATTCTAATATATGTGGACTCCTTAATCTATGGAACTCATGATAATTTCGTAAATATAACACTATTTCTTCAGGTTTGTTTATGGCACTTCAGAAAAAGATGATAGCTTGTGGTCCGGGATTGACAATCATGGGCATGTTGTTGAGATTTATCGGGGGCCCGGCTGCCATGGCCATCTCTTCCTTCGCCGTTGGCCTGCGTGGGAGCGTCTTTCGAGTCGCTGTGATTCAGGTGATCAAACAAGTTTATATGCTTAATTAAACATATCATTGAACAAAAAACCTAAGAACGTTTGCCATTTTGTCATCTAAACACTTTGCTTCTGAATTATATTGCTATTTTACAAGCCTATTATATTGGGTATTATTTAGAATAACACAAAATTAATGAATGCTTTGTTTTTTTTTCCATTGATGAATTATTAGGCGGCTTTGCCACAGGCAATTACATGCTTCATTTATGCAAGGGACTATGGCCTACACGCGGAAGTTATAAGCACAGCGTAAGTAAAATTCGTAATTATATTTTCTTCATTTAATCAAACATATATATATTCTAATGTTTCAAGTATATATTCTAAAGTATAAATATTCTTTAATCAAATAAGTATATATTGTAAAGAATATATTCTTTTATCATGAGAGCACTAAAAACTTTGATGTTTCTCTACTGCTACACATATAATTCTCATCTCACATTTAATTTTTTTTCAGGGTAATCTTTGGCACTCTAGTCTCATTGCCGGTTCTGATTGGATATTATGCTGTTATGGAGTTATCTTCTTAAATCCCATGTATTGGTTTATTTGATAAATTTTGTATAAGTAAAAGTTGCTCGTAAAAAAAATTAACTAAATGATCTTTTGAAAAAATGTACCTCTTGTTGTAGTACCTTTTATTCTAGAACTGAAAGATCGAGTCACAGACTGGCATTTACATCATTCTTCTTTTTGAACCCTTCACCAATCAAGTCCATAAATTGCTCTAGAAGTTAAAAGGTTTCTGTGTTGAAGATGAAAAGGCACATATATACCTTCCATATTGAAGTAAGCTCCCAATTTTAATATTCTGATGAATTACCTAACCACAACATGCACATACAAGCAACGTATACCAACATCTGATCTCATGTGTGAACATTCGTCGAGATATTATTGTCAAATTTATTTGCTTGTTCAACAAAAGAAAGCGTTATTGTAAACTCTGGTAGACTAAAAAAGGCATGGAAACGTTCTAAAGTGATGACGATGACGTAAGAGGACGAAGAGTCCAAGTCTTGAAAGGATCAGAGAGAGCTTGATGAGCTCTACAAGGTTTGGTCGCAAAGATGGTGATGCATGTGATGCTGCTACTGGCCATTTTCATGATCTTCCCTTTCAATATTGTCTAGCCATGTCCCAGCATGACACCTGGTAACTTCTAGCAATGACTCCTTCACTTGTTCTGCTTGAACAACTTCACTCTCTCTTTTCTGAAAAAACAACATATATAATATGTTAATAAAATTATTTCAGTTACTTAAATAATTCTCATTATAGATGATATATATCTTATCTATGATTAGGATTGGCGGCATCATCCCCGGATGGTAAATACTAATTCAACTTAATTAGTTGATGATAAAAACCTGTTTAGGTATCTGTTTAACCTAAGCTGAGATCGGCAATATGGATTTTATGTTTACAGTTTAGAGTTTAGGTTAGAGATATAAGATTTAATGTTACTAGTTGATTGCTCTTGCATTAAATCAAGGCCGAAAAGAAGTAAAAATAGCTCATGTAGAAATATCAAATTTACCTGCACTTTGAAGACATTCAAAGCAAGGCTACTGTAAGTGGTGATATTCACATTTGTCACTTCCAATCCCAGGGCATGAATGGCCTTCATTAGCCTCACAAACCCCTTGGCTTGTCCTCACACAGGACTTTGAGGAAGAACTTCTTCCCAACAGGGATTACTTCCACTTGTGGCTTCAAGAAAAAAAGAAACATGCATCATCAATCTGTAGTTTTCAATGTGAATATTTCTAATGTAGAACATCATAGAACTAGCTGGACTCACCTCCATGTGGTTCACCTTGTCAACGAGACAAGGTGAGCCAGCATTTGGCTTTGGAGCTTCTAATTCTTTATCAGCAACTGCACCACAGTTGGTTCCATGATCAACGGTGGTCGGTTTCTCGTTGTTTCCATTGTTTTCACCGTTTCCATTGTTGTTATTTCCATCTTCTTGATCAGGTGTATCCTCAAGCTCATCTCTCAAGCTCTTTGATTGCTCTTCAAGTTTCTTAATGTAGGCAATTGCGTCTATAAGTACAGAAGCCCGATCCATCTAATCGAATAATCACCAAATAAACATGTTGATTTAGTGTTCGAAGCTATGACGAAAAGAATGAAAAATCGTCATTCCCAACATCAGAATAACTCCCAAAATCATTGTATCATAACACCGTAAATCATCATGATGCATGTCTAATAATTAGTTCTAATATTAGAACTAGCTAAAACAAGATGTACATGATGATGATCGATACTAGTTAAAAGCTATGACTAGCTTAATTACCTTGGAGATTATTGGAACCAAAGACCTTAATTGATAGAGCCTATCATTGAGCTTCTTCCTTCTCCTCCTCTCAGCCAAAAGATTCTTGGCGCCCTTTTGGCCCCGGCACGACCTGCTGGAGCCCTTGGCACACTCGTCCTCGTCGTCCTCATCGATGATCTGATCGCTGTAGACGGAGCCTGAGCCGTCTTCA
>JAURVB010001255.1:0-35845 GCA_033002965.1 Piper betle | reverse complement strand
AGTAACATGCCGGTTCGGTTCATGAACGGGAACCCGGATTTGGGGTGTTACATGGATGGCCGGCCAAGACGGAGGAGCAATAAGGTCTTCTGCACACACACATCGGGTGATTGAATGTTTAATGTTTTGTTTATGATGTTATTTTATAAACATGCTATGAGTAAATGTTTGAGGCTTTACAATGAGATGAAATGAAATGATCAGAGTAGCGCAGCAAAAGTGTGATGGGTTGAAACCCAAGCTTCAGAATGAGTGTATAGTAAATTAGATTCTGCGTGAAAGAAATTGTTTGATACTTGGTTATATATATTTTTATATGTATATTTGACAGGGTGGCCCCTAATTGCATTTTTAGGGGAAATTCTGTCCGTCATATTTCAAAACTTTTATTAATTTTTATCGGGATGGTTTTGGTGTGTACTCTGACTTGCATGTCATTCATGTAGTACCATGTTAGGTTTGTGTATTCATCCATGCATTGCGAGTTGTATCTTCATCTTAAGACGCCGAGATTGGATCCGCATGAGTTAGGTTCGGGTTAGCCGACTTAACCGGGGCCTGTAACATGCCGGTTCGGTTCACGAGTGTGGACCGGATTTGGGGTGTTACACTTTTGGTCTGTTCATGACTCTATCTACTAAAGAGTCAAACGTAATCTCTCTCATCATTGGTGTGTTCATGACTCTATCTACTAAAGAGTAGCCTACACTTATCTCATGGAATCTAGGGTGATTGCTCCCATAAGAGCTGACTACATCTCACTAGAAATCACTAATCTAGCCGAGATTAATTGAGTGAAATCTGGTTAACCATCTAAATATATGGTCAAAGGTAATCTCGCTCATCCTTGGTGTGTTCATGACTCTATCTACTGAAGAGTAGCCAACAATATTCTTGGGACAAGCATACACTAGTAGAGAGTGGGAGGCGGTGAAGTGTCCATGTGACTGGAGATCCACCCTTCTACTCATCCTCATCCACTGTGATCTCCTAGAAGTGGTCCATCTTGAGTCATATCTCCAAACTCTCATTTGTGATCCCAGTACTTTCGTGGCTCCACTGTCATAGCCACATCCTTCATCCATAGGGATCTATATGAAGGTCCAAGTTCTCCCAAGTAGGCCTCAAACTATGCCTAAAGGATTTGTTTAAGCCACTCAAAGGTCTATGCGCATGTGTCACGTAACTACGTGAGCATCTCCATACTTTAAACTCCCTATTTGTATTATCTATTAAACTCTACCTCACAATATACACCAACTCCCAAACTCCCAAGAAAGGGCTGATAAAGATGGGCAAGTGCTCCAGTGTGGTCACCAAAATTCTAGGTACTCCCAGTCACCATCCAACTTAACCTCTGTTAACTTAACATATGGACACTATTAGTCATCTAAATTTCTAGCACAGAAAAAGGCAAGGCAAGTCTCTAAGCTTATCATTATATCCATGCTGGCATTTACTGAAATCATGATCTTATATCCATCTCATAACTTCTCAAATCATTAACACTAAAAATATGTACTGCTCAGGTATGACTGAGCATAGAATCTATAAGAAAAGATCAAATAAAATACCTGCTCGCTTGGCTAAGGACAACTCCACACAGTTGGCTAAAACAAAAGTATTTCATTTCAATCGACCAAGACATGGCTCTAATACCAACTGTAACACCCCAATTTCAGTTCACCTAAGAACCAAATCAGAAATTTTACAATTGAGTTGACTCATGTTTAAAGTTGTTAGTCGGTAAGAATCGATCGATAAAATAGATTGAAACAACCCGCTAGTGTCATGAGAATGGAAGACATTGTTAATATGCATCAAAACACATCGAATATAAATAAAAGTAAGAAAACAAATAACTGTGCTGAGTTCAATTGTGACTCCCACTGAAGTCGACTCAGAATTTGTAAGACCTACATATATTATATGAAAAATGTTAGTAAAGAGTGTTACTCATCTAAAAAATAAAATATTAAAATATTATATGAAAAAATGTCAGTAAAGAGTGTTACTTCGATTTCGGTTCACCTAAGAACAGAATTAAATATTATGATTGAGTCGAGTCATATTTAAAGTTATTGGTCGATAAGACTTGATGGATAAAATATATTGAAACAACCACTTAGTGTCAAGAGAATGGAAGACATTGTTAAATATGCATCAAAACACATCGAATATAAATAAAAGTAAGAAAATAAATAAATGCGATGAACTCAACTGTGTAGCATTTATTTGTTCTACCACTGATGTCAACTCAGAATTTTCAAGAGCTACATACATTATAGGAAAAACGTTAATAACGAGTGTTACTAGCACGAAAAATAACTAGTGCAAACTAGCAAATTGGTATTCCATTATCCACGAAAACTTAAGAAACTTCAAAATTGCCTCACACTGGGGAGTAAGACACAGCTGACTAATATTCATATTATTTCATACAACACTTACGCTCTCACATCCTCCATATTACACCTGCCACGGTACTTGAGTGGTAAGAGGAATAGTTAAGTTAGTGCCACAAATTTCGAAAATGTACTGCGTAATGTAGCACCCTCATACACCACACAACCTTAGTGTTTGAAGGAGTTCTAGTTCGGTCCAAACATATCTCAATAATGCTCACTCTCTTATTCGTGAAATCTGTAAAAATGCGTATAGTTATATAATAGGTTTAGGGAAGAGACTTGTATCATATATTTCTAGAGCTTCAGTTCAAAAACTAACAAGGGATCTCATCCTTGTAGTTTTATTAAACATGGGTAGAAAATATTGTTAAATGGCCTGACATCAGTGGGATCTGATAAAATGCCGCCGATGTCATCCTACGTCTAAAACACGATTAAACTCGACAAGCAGGGAGTCAAGCATAGATCAAGCAAAGGGAGAGTCCTGCAGACCTATGGTCCAAGCTCCAAGAGCACCGACACATCTACGGCAAGCTCGAACTTCCTAACCTACATCGAAACCCATTGCTAAGTATTATACCGATGTCTCTATATAATGCATGCTCGTGTGTGTATACTCATATCAACAATACATCCTAATAAACAGGACCGATAAATAAACCTACAACACATAAATATAAACATAATAAAAATATAACTAATAAAAAATAATAAAAATAAATACACTCATGACTAAATAGATAAATAATAAAGACATGACAATAATAATAATCTAATCATAAAATAATAATAATATTATACTATATGAATGTATGGCTAAGCATGAATAAATATCATATATACTCTTATTAGTAAACATATAAATAATTAAATAATTCAACAAATAATAATTTAATAAATAAATTAATAAATAGTTAATACTCATTAATCATTAATAATAATAATAATATCCTAGTTACACAATACAAGAATACATAATTTAATAAAAATAAATAATAGATCGATATATATATATATATATATATATATATATACACACACACACAAACACAAAAATTTAGTAAACATAAATAAGACTAATATTCATAAGTAAATATATCATTAATAATAATAAATAATCATATAAGCATGGATTACAATCAATAAATACACGATTAACATGAAATGAATGATAATAATAATAAATAAATAAATAAATAAGAGTAATTATAACATCCGTACATAGTTAAATCATGTGAATATGCTTCTAAACCAATATAAAAGTTCTCGAATTACTGAAAACGGTGCAACAGCGGATCAAGAATGGTCCGAAAATTAGCTAAATTGGCCTGAACTAAGCGAAACCAACTCGGTTTGGGTTAACTAGAAAATAAGTTGGGTTGACTGGGTGGACATGACTAGACTAATGGATACAAAACACAGGCTCAGGCATGAACCGGGCACGAACTGTGGGCGCAAACGCAGGCGGCGGACCCGATCATTGGCAAATAGGCCCGCTAGAAAATGCTGATGGTGGCAAGGCTGGGGTCGCTGCCAGTCGAGATTGAGAGGGGGTGTCAAGGTGGAGGTGTTTGTGGTAACGATTGGAAGAGTCCAGCCACTAGCTGGTTGGCAAATGGCTGGAAAAAAAGCATTATCGCTGCCGGGTGTGGCAACATGGCCGGCAGAAATTACGGTCGTGGTGGTGGTCATGGGTTGTCTCAAAGTGGAGATTTCAGGAAGATGAAACTATGTGGGTGGTTTGATCGGCCATAGGTGGTTCGTCGGCACCAGAAAACGAACCAAAAGGGTGGCGGTGGTGGCTGAAACCAGCTTCAAAACTCCCTGGTCGATAGTGACTGCGGCGGTGCCAATGGTCATGAGTGATACGAATGAAAAGCCGGCGCGAAGATGTCATGGGGGTGCCTGTCAGGTGGCCGGGGGTGAGGCAAAGACTTGCTGGTGGCTAGCCAAAATAGCAGTGGCGCTATGGGTGTAAACTCTGAAATCTTGGAAATTTTATGTAAAAATAATATAGTGAAGCAGAGGCTGACATGGACGGCTCAGATCTTGCCACGTGACACAATTTGAAAGCCTATAGGTATATATAATATACATATGGATGGAAAGCTCAAATTGAGACCGTCCAAAGTCAAAATTGACTCGAGTCCTAAAAGTAACTTTATTGGTAGGAATCAATGTAAGAAAGTTAAATGGGCCTTGAACTCTGAATTTAATCGGGTGAAAAAATTCTACAACTCAATCAAGCTAGGTCTATAGGTGTAACACCTCAAATCCGGTTCATGCTCGTGAACCGAACCAGTATGTTATAAGCCCCGGTTAGGTCGGCTAACCCGAACCTAACTCATACGGATCCAATCTCGGCGTCTTAAGATGAAGATACAACTCTCAAAGCATGGATGAATGCAAAAACCCTAACATGGTACTACATGAATGACATGCAATTCAAACACACACCAATACAATTACGATCAAACTCAATGAAAATTCTAAAATAAAACGGACAGAATCTCCCCTAAAAGTGCAATTAGGGTCCACCCTATCAAAACAATATATACCAATATATATGCATATATCAACAATTTTAATCACACATAATCTAATATACCGTATATTCATTATAAAACTTGGGCCACACTTCTGCTGCGCACTCTGATCACATCTCACCTCTTGTCATCATGTCTTAGCTTTTCATCATGTCATAACATCATATTTTAACAACTAATCACGTCACATCATCATGTTTCAAGCATTTATTC
Source organism: Piper betle (assembly GCA_033002965.1). Classification (NCBI taxonomy): domain Eukaryota; kingdom Viridiplantae; phylum Streptophyta; class Magnoliopsida; order Piperales; family Piperaceae; genus Piper; species Piper betle. The sequence continues at coordinate 30,678 of JAURVB010001255.1, read as the reverse complement.
ACACCATATAATAATATCATAACACAATATAAACACTCAATTGACTGACATGTGTGCAAGCGACAACAATGCTCCTCCGTCCAAACTGGCTCCTCCAACTCGTAATTGTTACCTACATATAGTATAAAAACACGTCAGTAACAAGTGTTACTGGTCCGAAAAATAAAATAACTATAACAAGCTGGCTATGAGAGCAAACTCTCATATGAAAGAAAACATCATATACTCCACGTGAACACTCTGAAGGGCACTACTGAGGAGCCACTGGGCTGCAGACCCGGTAGCATCCCGAACTTACTGATCTGCTGCTGGTACTGTGCCGCTCTCGGCACTTCTTTTTCAGTACTTCTCGTGAAACTTTATCCTAAGCCCTCTCCTTACCTCCATATTTCTCCTGGCCTTGAGCACGAAGGCCGAGTACTCTCAGGCAGTCGCCTTTAGTACCCTTTGAACCACAAGTCCGGACATGCGCTGTACTAAACAGTACCCGTTAACCTCCACGTTCTCCGGGTGTGAGGAACTCAAACGCGGAGTTGTCAGGATCCCTCGGGAATGGAACAGTCCGCTGGCACTAATCCAGAGCCCGCTTTGACTGTCACGGCATCCGCTCATGGTACGTGCAGTCGATTTCTCCATCTCTCGTCTCACTGAAAACGCGAAAACTACATATATATATAGGGCTGGGTAGGGATTTATATAATAGGCCCGAAGGCAACTTGTGGTGGATCTTGTTTTCGAAATCATCCTCGAGGGATCTCATCCTCGAGGGGTTATTAATCCGGAAATCTGTTCGGCTAGATGGCCCGAGTTAAGTGGGATCCAATAAAACGCCACTTAACCCGTCCTGCAAATGATAAGATAAACATACAATAGAAAGACGTAAAACAGAGTCGAGTCCTAAACGGACCTGGTAGAAGCTCCAAGCGTGTCATCGCGCCTAGGCGGCGAGCTCCTACTCCGTACCTACACATCAAAACTAAATACTAACGCCCGCTAACTAAATGATGCATCAAACACAATAAACATCACACAAATACAATCAATCAACCATAACAGTCAATAATCATAGATGTGAAAATAATTCTAACTTATCCTATTAATACCAATTTTATTATATTTCCTAAGTTACGTTGTACTCGATTATCATGCTCAAATTTACTTTACTTCATCAGATCACTTAACTATTCATTCACTATTAATCACATCATGCATATCATTACTTCATTCATAGTCAGGCATTCATCATGACAATTACTCAATTCTAGCATGTTATGCTAACAATCATCATCAATTTTAAATAATCAAATCGGAGGTAATTATACCTCACGTCGTCGGCAATCGGCGACGGCTAGGGTTCCGTCGCGTGTCTCGGAGCTCGAATTCGGCGCTCATCGGCGTCCGAAGTTCGATCGGGCTCGACTGGGTGAGCCCTGCGGAAGATCCAGTGAATTCCGGCGAATTCCAGAAATTCCGGTTTTCTCGACCGGTTTCCGGCAGTTTTCCGGCAATTCAACGTCGCCGGCGGCGTCTACTGGCCGGAAAGTGGTCGTGTTGGGTACCATTGGAACCGGCTCGGCGAGCCCGACTCATCTACGAGGTCGACGCGGCCAACGGAGGTGACGGCTCGCCGGAAAATGCATAAAACAGAGCGGCGGTGATGGGAGAAGAATCCGGCCGATCTGGGCGGCGCTGGCCTCCGTTCCGGTCGGGGAAGGTCACTGGGCGGTCGATGGTGCTGAGGCGACCCCCTGATCGTGGCGGCGACAGTCTGCCGGCGGCGAAATTGGCGACGCGACCGAAACTTAGCCGCGGCGCTAGGCACGGCGATTCCGGCATCACGGCGGCCTGGCAGCGGCCGGGGCTGGTCAGGGCGGCACGGCAACACTGCGGCGTGGGCCTGGCGACGACGATCGGCGGCAGGCCGACGTCGACGGCGGTGGCGGCGCGGCTAGGGTTTGGATGGGAATGGAGGAAGAAAGGTCGGGGGTGGAGAAGAAATGGTTGGGTGGCAAACTTGTAATTAAGACTTGACTCGTCTCCGGCTCGAGTCAAGTATAATAACTAAGTCGTATTAAATCCTAAAAAAATTTCATAAAAATCGGGAAAAATCCCGTAAAATCAAACAAATACCAAAACATCATAATGATATGCTCTAGAACTATCAACCCACCCAACTGCCCGTAACGCGTCCTAACGCGGTAAACAGCCTAAAACTAATTCTACGATCCACTATATATAAAAATAAAAAACAACTGGCATACTCTTATATATTCTGATAACTCATTCTGTTCTGTTGTATTCATGACGTTATCATCATATACTTGGGTACGCATGACCCTCATAGCTCATACACGCGACTAGCGTCGGCTCAGTACACGTGTTCTGAAACTGACTCGACTCGAAAATAATGGTCGAACCGACCGGTTCTGAATATAAAACCCTAACTCGAATCGTGGGTTTTACAATCTTCCCTCCTTATAAAAATTTCGTCCTCGAAATTTCAACTCAAGGAGGTTCTACTGAAACTAGTTCCTGGAAGCTGGGATACATATCAGTCGTATCCTCTACTGCTTCAACAGTCCTATACATCCTCACTGACTGTAGTGGTGCCGATATGGCGAGTCCTGCTAGTGATGCTGACCATCTCAAACATTTTGGATTCTATACTTCCAGTGTCTGTTCTGACATTATCATCATCCTTCTCTTCTGTCCTGATCCTTAATGTGGTCTATGCCTGTTCTGAGATTACCATCATGATTCTCTTCTGTTCTGATCCATACTGCTAACTTGGCGGAAAAACCCTAGGTCACCCCTAAGGGCCTACTGGGTTGGTCAAGCAAATACTATAGAGTATCGCAAGGCTCTAATCTGGGCTATGTCTGGAAAAACTACGATCGAGGGTAAGACCTACCTGCTAGCATCTACCCATGTCCCTCTAATCCTCATCTGCGAAAAGTCACCTACATGTACTCTCAGGAAACTCTACTCCTAAGTCCTACAACCAACCTATAAAGTATGCTATGAGTCTCCTGCTAGGTCGAGTGTATAAACTAATGAGCTGCATGGCTCACTATCGCCAGTCTAGATCCAACTCTCAAGTGTCCTTATATAAGGAACTAGACCGCTCACTAGGTCCTAGTTGACTCGGTCCTCAGTCAAATATCTCACTCTGTTCTATAAGAGAACAAGGATAGCTGCTATGACTCTACTGCATACTATGGCTCAGGTGACTATCTACACAGCCACTAACTACTACTGAAGGGAGGCGAGAACACCTGTACATACACAGCGTGTCTCAAGGAGTATGATGACATACTCTGCATGGGACTGTGGAGTCTGCATCTGGTCTGTGGCATGTGCTCTGTGCTCTGGTCAATGTATACTCATCTCAATCCTCTGGATAAACTGATGGTAGAACTGATACATACAAAGGGGTGAGTGGAAATCCTCAAGTGAAAACTCCACTCCGTCTGACATCTCTAGGTATAGGAAGGGAGGCTGAATCTAGTGGAAATCAAGTCACACTGCTCAAGAACTCTCGATAGGGACATCTCATCCTCACATGTGGTATCTGACGTCAAGGTAAATGGGGAATCCACTAGGCCAAGAAAAACTTGCTACATAGGTATGTCACTCTGATCTATGGTAAGGTTAGGGTGTCATGCAAATGGCAGGGAAAATAAAATCCCTATGTAGCGTACTAGGTGGCTAAAATCTCGGTAGGTCTATGGACTTGTCTCTAAGATCACCATGATTTACTATGCCACAGGTGATCAGTCTGTGGAACAGTCAATCAATGACAAATCTCAGAAACGGCTCCTAAGTGGCTCTAGTTCAATCAGCTAACAGTAGGCACATGTTTCTTGATATTGTACTAGTCACGCACTTCTAAACGGGTGGGGTTCAAACGACCCAAAGAACCACTGTCTCTCCTCAAGTCTACGGGGACTCATAATGAGGTTCGACACGTGTCTCGTCCGCTCTTCAGTGGTGTGTGACCTGCCGTCCCGTACCGATTTGTAGTACTAATCTTGACTCACATGATCTACTACCGCTGTGGTAGACTCTCAAGCAAAGCTATCAACCAAGATGAGCATACACTAGTATCACTCCGTCTGGTCTGCATGGTCTGTTCTGTCTGAAGTCCCTATTTACATTGTTCTCAAGCTGGGGTGAGGTCTGTCATCGTAAGATCGGTCTGTCCATACCGACCTGCACTGTAAACCCTAATCAGTACCATGAAGGTGCTTCTATACTCAGGGTAGGGCTCAACCCTATGTCTTAAAGTAAGGACTTAATCGTGCTGGCGAAACACAAGGGAATCGCTATCCCTCTAGAAAACACTCTCGCTGAACCCTCTATCTATGCCCCATACTAAGTCAACCTCCTATCGCTAGCTAGCCAATCACTAAATGGGTTAAACTACGCATGTGATCATCTACTAACCATCTTGTTTGTGTATGCCAATTGTGGCCCGTGGATGCCACATCATACATTCTGTACAATCTAATCATTGTGACCGCCTATCTGGAGGTCATACTGTTATGTTCATCAGATCACTTCACTATCATTCCCTGTTAATCACATCATGCACATCTTTACTTCATTCATAGTATGGCATTCATCATGACAACTAGTTAATTCTAGCATGCTATGCTAAAAATCATAATCAATTTTAAATAACTCAATTGGAGGTAATTATACCTCACGTAGTCGGCAATCAGTCACGGCTAGGGTTCCGTCGCGTGTCTCGGAGCTCAAATTCGGCACTCATTGCCGTCCGAAACTCGATCGGGCTCGACTGGGTGAGCCCTGCGGAAGATCCGATGAATTCTGGCGAATTCTAGAAATTCTTGTTTTTCGACGGTTTTCGGCGGTTTTTTGGCAGCTTCAGGCGATTTTCCGGCGACAGTCCCCAGTGGCATCTACTGGCCGAAAAGTGGTCATGTTGGGTACCATTGGAACCGACTCGGTGAGCCCGACTCATCTACAAGGTCGATGTGGCCAACAGAGGTGGCAGCATGGGAGAAGAATCCGGCCGATCTGGGCGGCGCTGGCCTCCTTTCTGGTCGGGGAAGGTCACTAGGCAGTCGATGGTGTTGAGGCGACTCCCTGATCGTGGCGGTGATAGTCGCCGGCGGTGAAATTGTCTACGCGACCAAAACTTAACCACGGCGCTAGGCACGGCAATTCCGGCGTCACGGTGGCCTGGCAGCGGTCGGGGCTGGTCGGGGCGGCACGGCAACACTGCGGCCTGGGCCTAGCAACGACGATCTGCAGCAGGCCGACGTCGACGGTGGTGGCGGCGTGGCTAGGGTTTGGATGGAAAGGAGGAAGAAAGGTCGGGGGTGGAGAAGAAATGGTTGGGTGGCAAACTTGTAATTAAGACTTGACTCGTCTCCAGCTCAAGTCAAGTATAATAACTAAGTCGTATTAAATCCTAAAAAAAATTCATAAATATCGGGAAAAATCCCGTTAAATCAAACAAACACCAAAACATCATAATGATATGCTCTAGAACTATCAACCCACCCAACTGCCCGTAACGCGTCCTAACGCGGTAAATGGCCTAAAACTAATTCTACGATCTACTATATATAAAAATAAAAAAAATACTAGCATACTCTTATATATGTTGTATTCATGACGTTATCATCATATACTTGGGTACGCATGACCCTCATAGCTCATACACGCGACTAGCGTCGGCTCAGTACATGTGTTCTGAAACTGACTCGACTCGAAATTAACGGTCGAATCGACCAGTTCTGAATATAAAACCCTGACTCGAATCGTGGGTTTTACAATAGCGGCACAATCTGGTGATCTAACATCCATAGGCTGCATCTAAATAAAATACTTTAAAAATCTTAAATAGATACTAAACGCCGTAACGGCCTAGATCTAGGCCTAAAATCCTTATTAACTCATAAAAATCATAGGTATATATTGCGTATACAATGATAACTCATGCTCTTATCATCTGCATGTTGGGATACTCCACCACCATAACATGCTCATATGGCCATCGGGGCTCATACTCATATTCTTAAATTGGACTGGCATGAACTTACTCGAATCCACTCAAAGCTGGCCTGAATCGGGCAAACTACACACGGGTAAAACCCTCACCCAAAGTTGGGTTTTACACAAAAAATCAACATAGGAATAAAGAGATAAAGATTGCCCAAACTGGATTGAAAATAGAGTGAGAAAAATCCAATGCAGTTCAGACAAGGAGACATGTTGCAAAGTTGGGTTGACACACGGGTGCCATGACACGGTGAACTTCGGCAATCATTTTCGGCGGCAAATTTGAGTTACGTTGGTAGCGTTAGAAAAATTTTAACTCAATGATTAAAATGGTGATGATTTGACATTATTTGAAATTTTGGGGAAGGAGATATGAATTTATAAAGATGAAATTTTGCATAAGCAAATGAAAGGGTACAACATTGAAAGACACGTTTAGGACAAATGCACATTAGCATATATGTTTTATGATAAAGAAAAGATGTAAGTCTACATTAATATGTTGTGTTATTTTGGGAAAATGAAAAAGGGTTCAAATTACACAAAACAATGCATGTTGCCCACATGAGTGACACATGTTTGACATATGGAAAATGTACTCACATGTCCTAATATGTGGCATGTCCATGTTGACCCTAAGCATGTTATACCTCATTGGAAACCTCTCAATGATGGGAAACTTTTCTCGTAACTGACAAAAGACCAAAATCGAACGAGAAGAATAGATATTTAAAGCACAAATTAAAAATGGTTAAACCCTTTAATGAACTAAAAACCCCTAAAGCACCCTCTAATCTGAAAACAACCCTAAACTCTACATTAAAGAAGGCCAAAACCACATGCAAAGCCGAACTAAACATAGCCCAAAGCCAACCCACAATAGCTCAAACAACAACAATACTTGCCCAAATTCAAACCAACACCCAACCAAACTGTAACAACCCGGCAGTTCCGAGCCACAAGCCAAGTGTTACTATATGAAACTAAGTGTCTCATAAATTAATTTTTCTATTAATTGTCAAGATTTTAAAAAAGACCATGACATAAAATATAGTATAATAAATGCTCGAAATAATATAAGCTCTATGAACCGATCCAAAATCCCACTACCATGTAAATAATCTAGAAAAAAGAATAGTACAATAAAAGAGTCCTCCAGCTGTCCCGACTCTACCCATCCTTCCATGCTCATACCTACAAAGCCAATTTCATGTTAGTGATAAAAACACTAAGTCATATAATTACAAGAAATAATTTATATAATCACAGCATCATTAATTATGTTTTTTAGTGATTATGGGCCTATAGTGAGATCTTAATATGCTGGGAGGGTGGCCGCACATCTAGCTATATTCCCATGTATGCGCACACACACACTACGTGGCCCTCGACCTGTAGTTACCGATATTTGCCATTGACTCACCCTCTCGATATCACAAGTGCATAATGAAGCGTCTTGGACCACATCGCCCTATCACCCTTTTCGGCATGGAGGCAGGTATTTAAGGGTGCTCCCCATGTTGGACTGAGCCAATTCTTTGACTCTGGTTGGGCTCAGCGCATGGTGGTCGTATGTAGGCTCAAACGGACCAAGACTCCCAAATAGAGAATATATAACATTTCAAGTAATTATACGAACCTGGTATTGTGATGACGAACCCACAACTATGACACACGATCCTAAAGCCTTCCCTTTGGGAGTCAAATGTGCTCATAAACTATCTAGAGGATGTTCATTCAACACCAACAGAACTCTCCTTTTGTATCGAAGAATATGTTTGGAATTCAAGAAGTCACTATATGAAACTCTATTAATATGTGTGGAATTCAAGAAGTCACTACATTAAATTTTATACTAAAGAACTTAATTACTCATAATTATATCAATTTGTGTGATAACAAAAAGTTTAAAAAATTGACTATTGAATTAATGCGAATGGTCCAAATCCCAAAAATTTATCAAATAAACCTTATTTAAAACTATTGTACTAGTACTCTAAAGGTTAAAATTGATTCATTTATGATATTAATTTTTAAGAATTAATTTAATTAAATATTATTTATGGTTCGTTCTAAGATTTATAAAACTCTAAAAAAACTTAATTATTTTTTTTTGGGTTTTACAATCTCCCCAACTTGGGAATTTTCGTCCACAAAAATATAATAGAGGAGGAAAATTGGGGTTTTAGAATCTCCCCAGCTTGGAAATTTTTTGTCCTTGAAAATATAATGAAGAAAAATTGATTTTTTTATTTAAGCATTGCCACTCATATGCATAGCTAAAGTGGGGCACACTGTCCCATGACACTGTTATCTATATCACACAGGTGTCCCATACCACCCATACTCCCTAGATAACACCTCTGATTGTAAAGGCATCTCATATAAGCTCATTGGTTATGTATCACGTGCACCTAGCATGATACATAAGTGGCACCGTCCCATACTAGTGTTATACTTTAACACACTTCTAGAATGTTCTCTAACTCAATAGAAGTTTTTTAATATGCTAAAGATATGTCTCTGTAAATAAATTATCTACACGATACCTCAGGGTCTCATATCCTTCTAAAGTTTCCCTTTTAATTTGCCTTTGACTTAAAACTTGTTCCAGATCTAGAAGTCATCACTTGAATCCCCACTAGGCAAATTTTTTTACCTCTCAACTCTTAAAAACATCCCCTCACTGTTAATAATAATATTGGCTTTACTTCATCTCTTTCTTCTTCTTTTTATTACCTTTATTTTATTTTTTGGCAATAAAAAGGTACATAGTAATGCATAATATATAATATAAAGCGTCCTATCAACTTCTTGCACATTATTTTTTAATTATTTAACAATTATCCAAATTGGCATATCATCTAATGGTCATTTTTCTTTAGTGACTTACAAATTATTTGTACACCTTACCGACAACATTTATTTTGGAAGAAATATCTTGAACTACGTAATATCGTTGTTACCCCAACCTCTCTGTAACACCCCGTTTCGGCTCACCCGTGAACCGACCCAAAAATGTCACTGGCGACCGAACCGTTCGCTAATGTACTGGTTCGGTTAAGCCGACCGGATCTGCCCTCGGCGTCTTAAGATGGGGATGCAACCATGAGATGCATGAATGGGAACAATTGGGTTCTAACGGAGTCCTACATGCATGTGATGATATGCAAGCAAAACAAAACCATTCAACAAGCAAGAAATTTAAATAAAAATTCATTAATATTTATGGAAAAACGGACAAAATCTCCCCTAAAAGTGCAATAGGGGCCAACCTGTCCACAACAAGGGTATATAAATATTTTATCAAAATACGATAAAACATAACAATCTACTATGGCATTCAATCATTATCTCTTTCGTTTCATCTGAGCCAAGTCTGAACTCCAAGGCTCCCTCCTCATTCACAATTATCCACTCGTCTCATAAGAAGCAATTTATCAAGACAAAAACATTTTAATTATCATTCACACAGCATTAACACACCATCATTATACATTACACACGGCAGGTACATGTGTGCACGGTTCTGTGCTGCTCCTCCGTGGTCCCGACAGCTTTCATCGCTCACTTTCCTCACCTACATATATATAGAAAACCGTCAGTAACGAGTGTTACCGGCCCGAAAATAACTAATATCAATCTGGCACAGGAGAGCAAACTCTCCTGTTGAATGAAAACCATATACTTCCTCAAGAACTCTCATCACGGCACATATGGGAGGCGTCGCCCTCAGGTCGACAGCGTCCCCCTTTCTTTCTCATTCTCATACCTTAGCCATTTCTCTATCGCTTCTCGCATCAAATCTCATTCCTTTTCGCCCTCTACACCTTCCATATTACTCCTGGCCTTGAGCACGAAGGCCGAGCACTCTCAGGCAGTCGCCTTTAGTACCCTTTGAAACCACAAGTCTAGACATGCGCTGCATTCCAGTACTCCGTGAACCTCCACACTTCTCCGGGTTTGAGGAACTCAAAGGTGGAGTTGTCTGGATCCGTCGGGAATGAAACGGCCCGCACACCATTCCAGAGCCCACTATCGACTCACACGTGCCCGCTCGCGTAGCACGGTAGTCGGATTTCCCTCATTCAATCTCTCACTGAAAACGCGAAAACTATACATATATATAGGTCTAGGTTGGGATTTATACAATAGGCCCGAAGGCATCGTGAGCTGGATCTGAAGTTCGAAAACAAACTCGAGGGATATCATCCTCGAGGGTTATTAATCCGGAAAATCGTTGGCTAAATGGCCCGAGTTAAGTGGGATCCGATAAAACGCCACTTAACTCGTCCTGAACATGATAAATCAAATACACAATAGAGTAGCGTAAAAACAGAGAACGAGTCCTAAACGGACCTGGTAGAAGCTCCAAGCGTGTCCTCGTGCCTAGGCGGCGAGCTCCTACTCCGTACCTACACATCGAAACTAAACACTAACGCCCGCTCATGATGCAGTCATACATCTTATATCACACATACATCCATCACGCATCAATCAACACATATCAACCTATATCAATTCTAGCAAATCTACTTAGGTTAGTTTGCATTAGATCATGATCATTACCTAGTTACCCTAATTAGTTTCTTAGCCTCCATTTTTAACACCACTCAATCAAACAAATTTCATATTTTATCCTTAATCAATTCTACCATTTATACATATAATTATAACACGCAATTCACCAATCCTAGCATGCAATTCTAATAATCAATATTTTTAAATAATTAAGTTAAAATAAATTATACATTGTGTGATTCGTGGCTCGAATTCGGCACCCTATGGCGTCCAAAGTTCGATAGGGTTCAATCGAGGGGATTCGGCGGAAGATCAGGTGATTTCCGACAGAATTTCAGTGAATCCAATTTTCTTGCGACTTCCAGCGGCTTTCCAGCGATTGTTCCAGCATGGCAATCGGGGGTAAGGGTTAGCACCGGTTCGGCAAGCTTATCCCAATGGTGGTGACGACAAGGGCGGCGCGGCGGCGATGACCGCTGGCGGCGGCGTCGAGTTCAATCAGGGCGATCGGTCGTTCCGATCAGGCCCACGGCCGGCTTCGACGACAGTGCTAGGTAAGGGGGAAACGTCGGGGAGGTCAAGGGGGTGCTCGTGAGGTCACGGCGGCGGCGGCGCGGCCCGGACGGCGGTGAATCGATAAGGAGGGGCGTCGCGGCTTGTGGGGCGATTCCGGCGTCGTGGCGGCAAGACGGTGGCCGGGGTGGGTCGTGGTGGCACGACCACGGCACGGCGGGCGGGATGGCGTTGATTGGCGGCAGTGCGGCATCGGCAGCGGTGACCAGCGACATAGTGGGCGGCGAGGGTTTTGGGAGGGGAAAGTGTCGGGCAAAGGAGAAAAACACTCCTAGTGGCAAACTCGTAAATAAGTATTGACTCGATTCCTACTCGAGTCAAAATATTAACTAGTTCGTAATAAATCGTTAAAAAAATCTAGAAAAATACGAAAAAATCACATAAAATAAAACAAACACAACAACATCCAAATGGCATGCTCTATAACTAATAACCCACCCGAATATAATCCAACGCGTCCTAATGCGTTATTCGGCCTAAAACTATGTCTACGATCAAACATTTAAAAAGCAAAAAATACTGCATACTTCCATATATTGTGATAACTCATTTATCACCATCTTCTCGATGTTATCATCATATATTCAAGTACGCCTAACTCTCATCGGTCATAACTCACGGCTGGCCTCGACTCAGCACGCGGTTCATGAAACTGACTCGACTCGAACCAACGGTCGAACCGACTGGTTCGGTAACGTAAAACCCTGACCCGAGTCACGGGTTTTACACTCTCAACCTGGCACTTTTAACTCTTGGCCTAGTTCAATCTTGTCTTTAGCATTCATTTATACACCTTGAGCAAGCTTTAGGTTTTTAGGACATCATTATATCCACAACAACTGAATTGAGCGTCCCCTCCTAGTCCCTACACCCTTAGGAAGTTGTTAAAAGTATTTTTTTAATATTAACTCCCTTTGTTGACGCACCTGCAACCCATTTTGTATACACCCATAATTACTTACCATCTAAATCAATAAAAATTAATTCTATAAAAGAAATTTACCCTTGGGATAGTGGACTCTTAGACTTTCAACAAGGTAAGGATTGATTTGCATGGTTATATCAGAAACACAGCTCTAACACAGAATAATCTATGCCCCATGAACCTAACCAAAATCCCACTGCCATGCAAACAATCTAGAAAAAAGAATAGTCCAATAACAGAGTCCTCCAGCTGTCCCAACTCTACCCATCCTTCCATGCTTACACTTGCGGAGGCAATTCCGCATTAGTGATAAAAATACTAAGTAATATAATTACAGAAAATAATTAATATATTCCACAACATTATTAATTACGTCTTTTAGTGATTATGAGCCTATGCTGAACTCTTAATATACTGGGAGGGTGGCCACCCATCCAGCTACAATCCCATGTATGCGCACACACGCTACGTGGCCCTCGGCCTGTAGTTACTGATATTTGTCATTAACTTACCCTATCGGTATCACAAGTGCATAATGGGCCGTATTACACCACTGTGACCTGTCACCCCTTTCGGCATGGGGGCAGATATTTAAGGGTACTACCCCATGCCAGACTAAGCCAATTCTTTGACCCCAGTTGCGCTCAGCGTATGGTGGTCGAATGTGGGCTCAAGCGGACCAAGGCTCCCAAATAAGAATATATAGTATTTCGAGTAATTATACGAACCTAGTATTTTGATGAGGAACCTGCAACTATGACACATGATCCTAAAACCGTCCGTTGTATTGGGTGGCAGAAGATCTCCATGTAATGAGTGAGTGGGGGTATATTGTGTTGAGGTAGGGGATCTATCAGCAGCCTTTAGCAACTTCCGAGCAACATCCTATCCTCAAATTAGCATGGTGCATGTCCACCCAATTATCATATCTCAGATAGTGTGATCCAGTCTTGTTCCCTTGTTCCCCCTTTATTTCCCCAATGTCTTGTGGAGTTAGTAAAGTTGTCTTTAGAAGTAAGTGGTTATGTTCCTCTCTTGTTCGTCAAGGTGTCCATCTAATGGCTCCTAATTGCGGAATTGAGCTAATTAGGTAGATTTGTCCAAAGGTTGGGAGCAGGTGCCTAAATTAGACACTTGCAGACCTACTCAACGACATGTACAACATCATGTAGAGGTGTGCAGATTGACCATGTGCAGGACTCTCCCTATTAGGATATGTCCCAAAGTAGCTCATCCTATCCCTGACTTCGATTCGCAAGTGTGTAGGGACTTTCATCAATTTCCTTCAAAGGATAGTCTTTTGCTTTAGAATTAAATGCGAATTTGCTATATTTCCCATAGTCTACAATTTTTCAAAATTCTTATTTTTTTGAGGAAAAGGCTAGGGAAAATGTTGTTAGGGCATGGAAATGATGTGTGAAAACTATCAAAATGCCAATTTAATCTACGGAGTATCAAGCCCCCAAACTTAAACTTGCTTGTCCCTAGTAAAACAAAATAAGTGTAATCATTCTAATTTCTTGATAAAAGCAGTCAATGGCGAATAACTTTTCCACGCACAAGAAAAAAATCATGAGCAATTTTTCACACAACTAATTATCCTTTCTAAGATACTCAATCAAGTAAAAATCAATTGGAAACCTTGTAGGGCTAAGTAGATCGACAAATCATAATTTTCAAAGTGGGGGATTCTCTCCACAAAATTAAATTTTTGGGATAGTGAGGATCACAAGGCTAGGGCTAAGGCTAAAAAAGATAGGATAAGAGGTAAAATAAGCAAAGGCATCACTAACTCCATAGTTTTCTTTATCTGGTCATTGCTTATTTGGGTCATGACCATAATTCTTTTCTCATTTTCTATCTCCATTGTTCCTCTTTCCAAGCCAGATTTCAACTCTCTCTCTCTCTCTCTCTCTCTCTCTCTCTCTCTCTCTCTCTCTCTCTCTGTGCTCATTTTTTATTTTCTGTATTCTTTGCTTTTTTCTTTGATAAGAAATAGTCATGATTCACTGCAAAGGAAAAAACTCTTAGGATTAAGGCAATTCTTTCCCTTCTCCTTCAATTCTTCTTTATCTTCACATAAATTTCTCCTTGCAATCCAAGCATTTGCACTCAATCTCTCCTATCCTATGAGCACTTGACCAGATATGAAAATTCCTACGTTACTCCTTTTGGTTTATTCTTTCACATATCCTACTTGAAATAATAAATTAAACAAGCCTTCTAAAATGTAGTTATCAACAGAGATAAAAGCAAAGATAATCCCTAGCAATGGCGCCAAAAACTTGTACTATTTCAATGTATTGTGCAAATGCACGTGTCATGCAATTAATAAGTGATGAGTGAGTATTATTTTCATGAAGATTTGATGTTCTAATGTCATTGTTGATAATAAGATTTAATATTCATAGTGAACTAATTACAAAGATTACATGATATAGTGAAAATATGCTCTAGTCTATTAAGATGAGCAAGGCTATGAAACTAAAGTAGCTAGTCTAACACAGAAAGCAATGTAAGGGTATAAGAATAAAAACAACAATGAAAGTTAATACAAGTTTTCTTACTTAATTGAAAATGAACCTGGGATGTATAATTTTACTTAGTTAATAGATAACATAATTTAACATGTTGATTAGGTTACACATGATTGTAGATGATATGCAGGGAAACAAGTTTAATTGTAAAGGGTTTTCTGCTACTTATTATAATCTTTCACCCAGTAATTATTCCACTTTCATGTGCAAACAAGATTAGATTGATACTTTATGATCAACTCCCTTATGTGGATATTTACGACTCTAATATATTCCTACAATCAAAATTATAAACTACTATATCCAAAGACATCATCAATCTGCCTAGTGCCCAATTGGATCTCTTACTCACGCAAAAGTGAGCTATTTTCTTCAACCATTAAGAATATATAAGAAACAATCAACTCACAACTAGTATAACAAAATAACAATTACAAGATATATTACATATCAACTAAGATCCATCATGTATCCCAGATTTATATCAACTAATGCACATGAGATGTAAGCCTTTATTCATTAGCATTAGGTGATTGTGTTCTTTTCTTTCTTACCAAGGTGTCCATCTAATGGCTCCTATTTGTGCACTTGGGCTTATTAGGTAGATTAGTCCAAAGGTTGGGAGGAGATGCATAAATTGGAGACTTGTAGGCCTCTTTAAAGACATGTACAAGAACGTGCAGTGGGTTGTAAAGGTGTGCAGATTGATTGTATGTAGGACTATCCATACTAGGATATATCCCAAATTGGTCCATCCTGGGTTGATGGAGTGATCTGACTTCAATTTGCAAGTGTGCACGGGTTATCACCACTTTCCTTCAAAAGACAGTTTCTTGCTTTAGAATCAAATGTGATTTACTTATATTTCCCATATTCTATAATTTATCAAAATTCTATTTTTCTAATAAAAAGGCTAGTGAAAATGGTGCTAGGCATGAAAATAATGCACGAAACCCATTAAAATGTTAACTTAATCTATGAACCATCACCTTCCCCCTGATGCAATGAATGATTTGGCTAACTTATCCCTTTTTGGACTTGTAGGACATTAACCTATCTTCAAGCCTGATTCAATTTGCACAAGAGCATTGCCTTCCTTGACGTACAAAAGTAGGTTTTGTACAATCTGCAGTTTCCTTGCTGGAGCTTTTTGATCGGTCCAGATGGGATCTGAAGGTTATCTTTGTGTTCTTTCAGCTTTTCTAAACCATCTTCAAACTTAGCTAAGTTTTCTTCAATGAATGTTGCATCTAGGATTGTATTGGTATCAAAGAGAGTCTTGGGCTCACAATAATAGCAAGCGGTCTTTAAAATACATTCTCAAGGCCCTGTTTATAGGTTTTCGTAGCCTCTTCTGCACAATAGTAGTCTTTGGGATTTAAACCTTCCAATTTTGCTTTTTTGGATGACTAGTTTTGACAACTTTTTCATAACAATCGATCGAATGCCAATCAAATGTTCATTTAAAACTAGCCATGCCAACTTTGACCGCTGAACCCATGATCGAAGCCACATCGAAGTTTTCTCAATTTTTGATTCCTTGTGCCATGTTAGCCCTAAAGGTTTGTAAACCCGTTTTTGGCTGCCGAACCCTTGACCAAAGCCTACCTAGAGTCCTCCATTGCTCTACGCCATGTGATGAAAGGTTTCTCCAAGCACTTCGGTTGCCAATTGTCAACCAAAGGTCTATCGAACTCTGACACTTCATGGTTTCTTCACTGGGCACTAGATCTTCAGTTGTTGAACCTTTGACTGAAGGTCTAGCTGAAGGTCAAAACTTCATCTTCCTTGGCCTACACCTTGCGTCTTCGGTTGCCAAAGTCCTTGAACAAAGTGTAATTGAAGTCTTCACCACTTCAATACTTCAAAATCTTTTTCAATCTTTAAGCCTTCAAATAGCTTTTTGGTCTTTAACTCTTGAACTTAGAGAGTTTTAAGATGTTATTGCATTAAAACAAGTTTAACACAATTTTAGGGGGAGAATTCCCTCCCATGTTTGGTTCCACTCAAATTAACCTCCCGGATATAGATAAGTATTTACCATGATGGACAACTTGTTGGTGATATGGATTTTGCTCATATGTGATCGTGTCCAACTTATTCACTCTAACTTTTTCTTATTCGCTTACTTATTAACTTGCTTCCTTCTTATATCCGACTAAACCTTTGGGAACAAATTCTTTAAACAACTTACTTTCAATAAGGAAGATTTCTTTCCTGCACATTTGACTTTTGATTTCTCAAGAACTGATTGTCCAAAAGAAGTTTCTTGTCCAATCTCCACATTTTTTATTTTCCTGGTTCATCCATCAATATGAAAAAGTCATAACTTTTTGTACAGAACTTTGATTCACATGATCTTTTTGGATCGGAAACTCTTGGATGTCTACTTTCCACTCGTTAAATGTTTTGGGTATGAAATCTAAAAGATATAAAATTTTGAAGTTGACGTGATTGATCTGTCCAACATTTTGGGTATTACAATTGGTGGAATATGATTCCAAAATCATTTATCAATTAATGGTTATGAATTTAAGGTTTACAAAATATAATTATATAATGTCTACTACAAAAAATTGAATAGAAGCCTAAAGATGTCCCATAATTTTATAAACGGGATATGCTAATTGAGGGTAACAAGCCAAGCACATGTAGAAAATTATTTTTTACATTTGTGCTAATGCACAAGTTCATACATTTGGGACTCAAGTTATTTTATTTATGGGAGGCATGTCAGTTTTGTTATTATTGATATTTATGTCCCATAATAGTTGCAACCTCGTGATGGTCACTGGCCATCAGCGAAACCCTGGTAGGAGAGATAAAATGGAACTTATGCCTCTCCCATTGTGCGTCATTTGCAATCTCCTCTATTGGTGCCACCCCTTCGCCTCTAGCCTCCTCGCCCTCCCCATATCCACCCGTGTAGACCACTCAAATTAGAGGGGCAAAATGGATAAATCTAGTTACCACAAAAAAGGCTCCCCCAAGTTAGCCAAATTTGGAATCAAGCCAAGTCAAACATGTGCAAGCCCAAACTCAACTCAGTAAAATAAGTCAAACTTCACACAGAAATTTTATAATTCGAGTATAAACCCAATTGAGTTTAATATAATTTTAAACAACCCTCCAAGCCATTCCAAAACATGTGTCCCGTGACAAACATCGCCCACTGTTCACCTGTCAATACCTTGGTATGTTACCAATTCGGCAGTGCCGAATCTAGGAAAGTTGGGAAATCGACGGAAGGCAGGGAAATCTAGCAAGATTTTATTATGGGCTGGGAATTTAGCAAGGTTGGCTTCCGCGAAAGGACACGTCAGCCCATGACAAAATCCAAAACTGCAGCCAAGTCTTGGAAGGCCCCACTCTAGACCACCGCATCCACAATGGTGCTGCTAGCACAAGCCAACAGAGGCGACCTTCATAGCCAATCATCCATGTTTCTTCTTCTTCGTCAGCCACTAATGTTTCTGGCCTTCTTTCCCTTTCTAAGGTAGCTACAGCCTTTGTTTTAAGTCTTTCATATAGAGCCAGCTTCCAGAATTCGTTTTTTCCGTGGTAAGAACCATTTTAATTTCCACGATTTATTAATCTTTCTGGAGAACCATGTGGTGGTATCAGTTCCTCGTCTGACTTTTCTTGGGCGACCATGTTTCGCTGGTTTCTCTCTCTCTTTTTCTTTCTCTATGCTATCTTATTGAAACAGATTCAAGAATACATTTTATGGGTTCCAAGAAGAACTCTGTGGTGATAATTGGTGAAAATTTTTCCCTTGACTTATCTGGGTAGCCATGTTTGTTTCCGGGATGAACATGATAACCACCGTCATTGGCTTTGGGATGAGCATCGCCTCGTGTTCATTTGCTCCAGGCTCATCTGTGGTCGAGTTCGAGCTGCAGAAGCACAGCCTGAAATGGGAGCCGAGTTTTGACCTGAGGTGAGTTGATGACATATTGATCCGACTCGGACATGTTGATCCTGTTTGTTCATATCAAAGGAAGTAAGCAAGTTGATGACATATTTCCGCTCTCTTTTAGTCAGATCACTCAGCTAATGGCCTGGAGCCGGTAATGTTTCCACATTTCCCACCATGCAATTCACCAATAATGCTTTCCCATCTAAAGAAGATGCCCAGTAAGTAAAACTCTGGTTGTTCTAAATTTTCTCCACAAAATTTTTCATGGACCCATATATGTGCATAAATTCAAGATTCATAATTCATTCCCTTCATCACAATTGATGTAATTAATTTATTCCTATAATTTTTGTTCTAATAGATGCTCAATATGCTTGGGAGTTTATGAAGAGAAAGAAGTTCTCCGACTTTTGCCATCCTGTGGTCACAACTTCCACCGTCTCTGCATAATCCATTAGCTTCAGAAACATTCAACTTACCCAGTCTATCGCATATCATTAAGTGATTCATTTGAGGCGAAACAAGTGATGTCTCCGATGTTTCCTACCATGATGCAATCCACGAATAGCCCAAACGATCGTTCCAATCAGTGGCTGCTTCCAACTCGAGACCCATCGTCAAGCAGTGGAAGCAACCACGAGCTCCATGGTTCAGCACCCCAGAACTTGGACACCACAGTTTCAATTGGTGAGGTCAGACCTGTTAGATAGAAAGATAACCTTCTTTTCCTTCTTTAAAAGAATTTGTACGTTGTCTTGCAGCTTTTGGTACGGAAAGAAATTGTTTGGATATTAATTCAAATGTAAAATACTTGCTAATTCGCAAAGCAAATGTATAGACCAAAGATTTATATACCGAGGAAATCCCGTATAATATACCATTGATTAAGCAAGTTGAGGAAGAGCTATAAGCTGCCATAACTGGATCTCTGGACAAACACAAGTAGCCACCGAGTAAAATAATCACCCCTGCAGTCATAACATGAATGAGAAATTTCATTTTCTTGGTACTGATGGACGATATAAGTAGGAAGGAAGAAGCATTGGTTCTGCATTTTCACAGCAATGATCGATCTCAGGCTCCGATCTCCATTTTCTGCACTAATTGTTCAACATTCATTATCGAATTATTGTTGGCCGGATATATCAACCTCTTTTTATATTTCAAGGCGAAGTGATATTTCTTTCATACGCTTCATATTTTAGCTACCAAAAGTCCATACAGAAACAATGTGAGATCCCTTAACTTAGTCCCACATTTAATACCTACTAGGAGAAGATTCTGTTTATAAGTGGGAATGGACTATAGATCTTTAACTTAGGTTAACTATTTTAAAGAAATGACTTAATCCCATTAGTTTGCACTTTGGGCCGGGTCATTACAGGTGTTATCAGAGCAACCTAGTTCCATATTAAATGGTGGGCTAGACTAGAGACGTTGGCTAAGCTGCCGGTTACGGGCCAGAAAGGTCATGGGTTAGGGCTAGCAACAGGCTGGACTAAGGACGTTGGCTAAGCTGCCAATCACGGGCTAGACAGTTCGTGGGCTGAGGCTAGCAACGGGCCAAGTATAGGCATTTCGAGGACGAAATTTCTTAAGGTGGATAGATTGAAATGACTTAGTCCCATTAATTTGTACTTTGGGCTGGGTCATTACAAACAAGAGCCTTCTTTGAAGTGATGAAACCGACTGCGATCTCGTACTATTATAATTCCGTTGTATAAATGAGAAAGAACTTTAAGAAAAGAGTGGCAATCATTGCAAACTCTGAGGTTCTTAACAATTTGAAAGGTTGCACCAGGGGCAGAGCTAATTAATCCAAACGCAACGGCCAACTTCTCACTGTGCATGAACAAAGAATTTTCTTTCTCTTCCTCCTCAATGTTGAACAAAACTTCTGAGGTTCCAGCAACATGTCCACCTAACTTGACCCTTTGACACATTTCTTCCAACATCAAGTAAATCTGCTCCGTTTGAGGATGTGATTTATCTCTTGCAACAAACTGTTAAACCACACTATTCATCTCAACCCAACTAAAGCCTGCCTGCCACCTTTTCTATTCCTTTGGATTTCATCTCCTTCCTGATCTTCAATGCATCATCCCACCTCTGAACCCCAGCATAATAATTTGACAAAAGTACATAACCTATGAAAGCGAATGCATCATCCACCACATGAATTTGGCTCCAATGTTATTATTCTTTTCCCTATCTTCTGTGCCAGCAGAGTATTACTTCCTTTCCGACAGGCACCAAAAAGAATAGCGCACAATGCTGCATTAGGGTTTATTGGCATTTTCTCCATGAAAGCGAATGCATCATCCACCATGCCTGCTCTGCAAAACAAATCAACAACACATCCATAATGTTCCATCCGAGGCTTAATCTTGTAAACTTGCTGCATTGCTCCAAACATGTAGTTACCCTCGTTGACCAAACCCGAATGACTACAGGCTGACAGAACTCCAATGAATGTTACATCGTCCCGCAAAAACCTGGGATGCTTCATATCTTCAAAGAGCAAAAGGACCTGTCGGCCATGGCCATGTACAGCAAGGCCTCCTATCATTGCATTCCAAAGTAAAAACATTCTTCACTTTCATCCTATAGAACACCTGAAAAGCAAAATCTATTCTCCCACATTTAGCATACGTGTCAACGACGGCAGTCATAAGCACAACATCTTTCTCCACCTGATATCTTTCTATCATAAAATGTACATATCTTCCCTGATCGAGAGCCCCTACCTGAGCACAAGCAGACAGTGCACATACAAGAGCTACCTGATCAGGCTTTACCTTTCCATCTGCATCTGACCAAACAAACCCAATGCCTCCAGAAAGTTGCCTGAACTCGCAAAACCCAAAATCAGGCTAGTCCAAGTAAAAACATCCCGCACACTCATTCCACTAAAAACCTGCAATGCAGATTCCAAATCGCCACACTTGCAGAATGCATCCAGAACTGCATTACCCAATTGTAATGCCCAAAGTGCAACGTAATGGGCCTAAGTCATTTCTTTAAAATGGTTAACAAAAGTTAAAGATCTATATTCCATTCTCACTTATAAACATGATTCATTCTCACTTATAAACAAGATCTTCTCCCAGTAGGTATTAGATGTGCGACTAAGTTGAGGGATCTTACAATCCACCCACCCTAGGAAATTTTGTCCCCGAAATGCCTATACTTGGCCTGTTGCTAGCCCCAGCCCACGACCTTTCTAGCCCGTGATCGGCAGGCTAGTTAACGTCCCTAGTCCAACCCACCATCTAACACGTAACCAGGTTGCTCTAATACCACCTGTAACGACTCAGCCCAAAGTGCAACGTAATGAGCCTAAGTCATTTCTTTAACTAGATCCCTTAACTTAATCTATGAGATCCCTTAACTTAGTCCTACATCTAATACATACTGGGAGAAGATCCTATTTATAAGTGAAAATGGACTATAGATCTTTAATTTTGGTTAACTATTTTAAAGAAATGACTTAGGCCTATTGCGTTACACTTTGGGCCGGGTCGTTACAGGTGGTATCAGAGCCATGTTTCCCACAAGCTCACATTTTATGACTCAAGTACCTTCTTGAAAAGTTCAACAATTATCTTTTCCCACTGTGTTGTGTTATTAATTATCAAATGTATTCGCTAATAAACCTAAGTCATAACTGGAAAGAAAAAACTTACTAATGAACCATGAAGGTTCGGCGTTTTAGATGGCAGACACTCGTAGATAGTCAAATCGAGCTACTCCACTAAATGCGAACACCGAGAATGTATTGGCTCAGATCTTGACGGCCATACAGGGACTGGCGCAGGCTACCGAACATACAAATTCTCTGGTTCAGAATATTGTTCAATGGTTACCAGGAGTGGTAGCCGGGCATGGAGACTCAAACTCGGCAATGGGTACCAGAATCACCCCAGATTGTGGTTAGGGGAGTGCCCAAGGGTGGGCAGGGTTAGCAGACCCGGGCGAGCAAGGGGAACATCCAAACCTAGTGCCACCGGTAACCCGACAAGTGGTGCCGCCAGCAGGTGATGATAGTGACCGCTACACTGTGGAAAAAATTTAGAAAGAATAGAGCAAAGGTATTTATTGGAGAGATTGATCCAATGAAGGTGGAGAGCTGGATTGACATTACCGAAAAAGCGTTTAGAGCTCTGTCTGTGCCCCATCGCCAACAAGTGAAATTGACAACATGCATGGTTGAAGAGGAAGCATCTTACTAGTTGAAATCCAAGGAGAAAACCACTTTCCATCAATGTGAGATTTCCTCCAACGCGTGGGCGGAATTTGTGACAGCTTTTGATGGACAATATTTTCCAGAGCCCGTCGTCCAGAAAAAGCACTGGCGTTTGCCAATTTTGTTCAGGGGGAGGATTCTGTCTTGGAATATGTGTATTCCCAGACAAACTTCCAGGGTTACCTCCTAAGCGGGTAGTGGAGTTTGCCATTGACCTAGCACCTGGAGTGACACTAATTTCTAAAGCACCAGTGTTGACACTGCCAAATAGTAATGAAGGATTTGTAGTCTTCAGCAATGCATCTTTGTTGGGTTTAGGATGCGTCCTTATGCAAGAAGGTAAGGTGGTGGCCTATGCATCTCGTCAATTGAAGATTCATTTGGTTTTTGGCCTAAAGATTTGGAGGCACTACTTGTATGGAGCCCAGTTCGAAGTCTTCACTGACCACTAAAGTTTGAAGTATATCTTCACCAAGAATGACCTTAACCTTCGACAGAGGCAGTGGATGGAATATTTGAAGGACTACGACTTCCAAATCTTATACTATCTTCACCTAGAATGACCTTAACCTTCGACAGAGGCAGTGGATGGAATATTTAAAAGACTACGACTTCCAAATCTTATACCATCCAGGGAAAGCGAATGTGGTAGCCGACAACGCGTTGAGTCGGAATGGCAAAATGGACAAAAGTTAGTAGTTAGCTAGACTTTTGGCCAAGTCAGCAGAAGTGGTAGCTATCACCCCAGTAGAGCAACTAACTGGCTTACTGACAAATTTGGTTGTTTCCAATGATTTAGTTGATCGTGTTAAGCTAGCACAAATGGGTGATGAGGAGCTGAATAAAATGTTGGACAAGACTCCTGACATAATAGCTGATTCAAATAGTTTCATCGGATTTAGAGGAAGGTTGTGTGTACCCAAGGATAACGCACTGAGGTGGAATATCTTGGAGGAGGCTCATCGCTCAAAGTTCTTGATACACCCTGGAGTTACTAAAATGTATCAGGATTTAAAGCAAAACCTACTGGTGGATTGGGATGAAGAGGGATGTTGTGGATTTTGTCTCTAAGTGTCAGACTTGCCAACAGATTAAAGCCCAACATCAACTACCTGGAGGACTTGCAACCTTTAGAAATACCAACGTGGAAATGAGAGTGTGTCACATGAGGAAATTTAAATAAGTATAACACTTTTGTTAATGTTTTACTCCTAGTGTAGGTTAATCAAGCTAGCAAGGAACTCAATTAGAGGATACTAGAGCTTTCATATGACTTCATGCTAAAAGGGGTCAACTAAGTTGAAACATAGAAACCCAAATTCAAGAAGGGTTATGTATCAAAACCCTAACGCTTAAGAGATCATGTGTAATTATTGTGGAAAAGGGGATATTTGAAGACTAAATGCAAAGGACGATTGTTGGTGGACTACGACATGAAGAAGTAGATTCCTAAAGGATATGTTCTTGCAGTATATATTTTATGAGTAATTTTATTTATTTGAGTTTTGGTGATTTCAAGTAAACAATTAAAATTGGAAGTCATATTGATTATTAAATTGATTTTTTTATTATTTAGTTTAATAAAAGTTTTGTCATAGGGCGGATTTTTCACCATGATTGATTATCTACTAAGATGGAACATTAAAGACATAATCGTAATTAGATACCTAGCAATTTTCTTCTTCCAAAATCTAATATGGTTGTGGATATTCAGACTATTGGATTTAAAAGTTTTTGGCGATGAACAGTTTAGGTTGCAAACACGGGTTGGCGAAAACCATATTGGGCTTCCCCCTTCTTTTCTTCTTAATCACTTTGGAGGAAGAGGGTTTGACACCTCAGCTTACGGCAACTAGAGTTCGAGTGTAATTGGAGGATCACTGATGCAATCAAGTGTTGTCAGAACCCATTTTGATTTGATCATCTTCTGTCAAGATTCGAGCTTTGAAGGTTTTTTAAGCCAGCTCTAGTATTTCGTAAGAAAAACGAATTTGGGGATTTTCACTCAAGGGTTTAATTGGGCCAATAACCATTCTAAATTGATTCCTTTATTCTTTTAAAGTTGTTTAGATCAATTGATTGTTGATTGGGTTTTTTGATTTGATCAATTTTGGGTTTGGTGATTGATCGAAATTTCCCCAAAGAAAACTGATTTGACCAATTTTTTCTTCACAATCAACTCAATGGCGTTCAGTCTGCTATTTGTTTTTATGTATTTGATGATGTGTGGTGGAGGTGGACCAC
This sequence comes from Piper betle, assembly GCA_033002965.1. NCBI lineage: Eukaryota > Viridiplantae > Streptophyta > Magnoliopsida > Piperales > Piperaceae > Piper > Piper betle. The sequence continues at coordinate 5,680 of JAURVB010001255.1, read as the reverse complement.
TCCGGCGGGATGATGATGGTTCAAGTTCATAACAGAAGGGAAAGAAGGTTGGCGGTGAATCAAGTACTACCGACAACTATCTGAAAGATAAGAGGAATTTATCTTTTGAAAGCTTCAATGTTCAGAATCAACAGGCTATGGAAATCCAAGATTATGAGATTGTTAATGGATTTCTAGGGTGACTGTAGGCACACATGGCTTGTTAACGATGTTTGGTTGTCCAGATCCAACAATTGCTATGATTTTAATTGCTGAATTTTATCATTTTATGAATCAGCCTAGCTAAACTTGTGTGTTGGGTTTAGTAGATGGATAAAAATTGCTAATCTCTCCTTATGACATTTCTTAATATTTTGGTGTTTTGAATGAAAGGGATGAAAATGTGACTTCTAATATGCTATTTTAGAGATACATTCTTTTTAGGTGAATGATAATGATCTATCACCAATTGTTTTCAGTATTTGACAGAATATGGTGACCAATGATTTTCCCCTAGAATGATGTTAGCAGTTTCGGCGTAGATATGTTATGGATGTTTGTCATTGAAAGAAAAATGAACCATCCTATTTTGATTCTTTACCACATATTTAGGTGTATGAATAAAGGAAGATCAGGCTTACCATTTGTTTGGATGCTCACCTCCATGTTTTAAAAGAAATGGAGAGGACTTCACTGATATTTTGAAGAGATTTTAGCTCAGATGGTGATCATTTCACCAATTGAGCCTCGGTTGGCCACTTGAAACACAAAAGGTCTTATATAATGCCCAATTCTCCCGCTAATGATGAAGAGGATGAGGATGCTTGGCAAGAAAGGGAACTGAACCCTTGACGCAATTGATGTAATTGGGAATTGGATTTAGATTAGGATGATGAGAGAACCACAGAGGATGTTTCCATACCCAAAGAAATTCCATCATAGTCTACGAGACTGATAGTTTAGCAGATCTTTTTTGTAACACCCCATTTTAGTTCACATGTGAACCAACCCGAAAATGTTACTAGTGACAAACTGTTCGCTAATCTACTTGATTCGGCTAAGCCAGCCCGAATCTACACTCGGCATCTCAAGATGATGATGCATCATGCAAGGTATGGATAAGATGCTTAAGTTCTAATGTTGTCCTACACGCATGCCATGATATGCAAACAAGCATACAAGAAATCCAAATAAACGAAAAGTTAGAGTCTCCCCTAAAGGTGCATAGAGGCCACCCTGTCAATAACTAACTGTATAAATTTCTAACAACAAATATCGAAACCACAATCCAAACACAATATATTTTCACATTCTAGCTATCCTCACACTGTAGCTCACCTGTTCCTTTCCATTATCTATTCTCATTCACATGGAAAACAATTATTCATAGAATATCATTTAAATTTCATAAACTATACATTTCAATGCACATCATCATCATAACATACACTTGACAAGACAATGTGTGCGTGATTTCAGTAATGCTCCACTACAATCCCAACAACGTTCATTCCTTATGGTTCTCACCAAAATATATAGTAAAAAGATGTCAATAACAAGTGTTACCGGTCTAGAAATAACTAATATCAATCTGACATAAGAGAGTTGACCATCTTATTGAATAAAAATCATATATACTTCCTCAAGAACTCTCATAAGGGCAATAATGGGAGCCATCGACCTTGGGCAGCAATGTCTCCTTTCCATGTCATTCTCTTTCCTTAGCCATTTAAACTACACTTTTGCGTGAGAAAATCATTCTCTTTTCCCTCAGCCCTCTACATCCTCTGTATTACTCCTGGCCTTGAGTACAGAGGCCGAGTACTGTAACGACCCAGCCCAAAGTGCAACGTAATGGACTAAGTCATTTCTTTAAAATGGGTACCCCGGAAGTTAAAGATCTATAGTCCATTCCCACTTATAAATAAGATCTTCTCCCAGTAGGTATTAGATTTGGGACTAAGTTGACGGATCTCACAATCCGCCCACCATAGGGAATTTTGTCCCCGAAATGCCTATTCTTGGCCCGTTGCAAGCCCTAGCCCACGACCTTTCTGGCCCGTGACCGGCAGCCTAGCCAACGTTCCTAATCCAGCCCACCATCTAACACGGAACCAGGTCAGCTCTGATACCATTTGTAACGACCCAGCCCAAAGTGCAACGTAATGGGCTAAGTCATTTCTTTAAAATGGGTACCCCGGAAGTTAAAGATCTATAGTCCATTCCCACTTATAAACAGGATCTTCTCCTACTTCTCTTAGTAGGTATTAGATGTGGGACTAAGTTGAGGGATCTCACAATCCACCCACCTTAGGGAATTTCGTCCCCGAAATGCTTATTCTTAGCCCGTTGCTAGCCCCAGCCCATGTCCTTTTTGGCCCGTGACCGGCAGCCTAGCCAACGTTTCTAGTCTTAGCCCGTTGCTAACCCCAGCCCACGACCTTTTTGGCCCGTGACTGGCAGCCTAGCCAACGTCCTTAGTCCATCCCACCATCTAACACGGAACCAGGTCAGCTCTGATACAATTTGTAACGACCCAGCCCAAAGTGCAACGTAATGGGCTAAGTCATTTCTTTAAAATGGGTACCCCGAAAGTTAAAGATCTATAATCCATTCCCACTTATAAATAGGATCTTCTCCCAGTAGGTATTAGATGTAGGACTAAGTTGAGGGATCTCACAATCCACCCACCTTAGGGAATTTCGTCCCCGAAATGCCTATTCTTGGCCCGTTGCTAACCCCAGTCCACGACCTTTTTGGCCCGTGACCAGCAGCCTAGCCAACATTCATAATCCAGCCCACCATCTAACACGGAACCAGGTCGGCTCTGATACCTTTTGTAATGACCACCCAGCCCAAAGTGCAACGTAATGGGCTAAGTCATTTCTTTAAAATGGGTACCCCGAAAGTTAAAGATATATATTCCATTCCCACTTATAAACAGGATCTTCTCCTGCAGGTATTAGATGTGGGACTAAGTTGAGGGATCTCACAATCCACCCACCTTAGGGAATTTTGTCCCCGAAATGCCTATTCTTGGCCCGTTCCTAGCCCTAGCCCACGACCTTTCTGGCCCGTGACCGGCAGCCTAGCCAACGTTTCTAATCAAGCCCACCATCTAACACAGAACCAGGTCAGCTCTGATACCATTTGTAACAACCCAGCCCAAAGTGTAACGTAATGGGCTAAGTCATTTCTATAAAATGGGTACCCCGGAAGTTAAAAATCTATAGTCTATTCCCACTTATAAACAGGATCTTCTCCTACTTCTCCTAGGAGGTATTAGATGTGGGACTAAGTTGAGGGATCTCACAATCCACCCACCTTAGGGAATTTCGTCCCCGAAATGCTTATTCTTGGCCCGTTGCTAGCCCCAGTCCATGTCCTTTTTGGCCCCTGACCGGCAGCCTAGCAAACGTTTCTAGTCTTAGCCCGTTGCTAACCCCAGCCCACGACCTTTTTTGGCCCGTGACCGGCAGCCTAGCCAACGTTTCTAATCCAGCCCACCATCTAACACGGAACCAGGTCAGCTCTGATACCATTTGTAACGACCCAGCCCAAAGTGTAACGTAATGGGCTAAGTCATTTCTTTAAAATGGGTTCCCCGAAAGTTAAAGATCTATAATCCATTCCCACTTATAAACAAGATCTTCTCCCAGTAGGTATTAGATGTAGGACTAAGTTGAGGGATCTCACAATCCACCCACCTTAGGGAATTTCGTCCCCGAAATGCCTATTCTTGGCCCGTTGCTAGCCCCAGTCCACGACCTTTCTGGCCCGTGACCAGCAGCCTAGCCAACATTCATAATCCAGCCCACCATCTAACACGGAACCAGGTCGGCTCTGATACCATTTGTAACGACCCAGCCCAAAGTGCAACGTAATGGGCTAAGTCATTTCTTTAAAATGGGTACCCCCGAAAGTTAAAGATCTATAGTCCATTCCCACTTATAAACAGGATCTTCTCCTAGCAGGTATTAGATGTGGGACTATGTTGAGGGATCTCACAATCCACCCACCTTAGGAAATTTCGTCCCTGAAATGCCTATTTTTGGCCCTTTGCTAGCCCTAGCCCACGTCCTTTCTGGCCCGTAACCGGCAGCCTAACTAACGTTTCTAGTCTTGGCCCGTTGCTAGCCCCCAGCCCACGACCTTTTTGGCCCATGACCGGCAGCCTAGCCAACGTCCCTAGTCCATCCCACCATCTAATACGGAACCAGGTCGGCTCTGATACCATTTGTAACGACCCAGCCCAAAGTGCAACATAATGGGCTAAGTCATTTCTTTAAAATGGGTACCCCGAAAGTTAAAGATCTATAATCCATTCCCACTTATAAACAGGATCTTCTCCCAGTAGGTATTAGATGTAGGACTAAGTTGAGGGATCTCACAATCCACCCACCTTAGGGAATTTCGTCCCCGAAATGCCTATTCTTGGCCCGTTGCTAGCCCCAGTCCACGACCTTTCTGGCCCGTGACCAGCAGCCTAGCCAACATTCATAATCCAGCCCACCATCTAACACGGAACCAGGTCGGCTCTGATACCATTTGTAACGACCCAGCCCAGAGTGCAACGTAATGGGCTAAGTCATTTCTTTAAAATGGGTACCCCGGAAGTTAAAGATCTATAGTCCATCCCACAATGTTGTGAGAAATGGCAGGTCGTTAAAGATCTATAGATCTTTAACTTCCGGGGTACCCATTTTAAAGAAATGACTTAGCCCATTACGTTGCACTTTGGGTTGGGTCGTTACATCACTACTCCAAAACAATGTCGATGCATTACACAATTTACGCACATAATACGACCCAGTGTCGGACTGAGTCAATTCCTTGACCCCGGTTGCACTCGGTGCAGGGTGGTCGAATCTAGGCTCAGGCCGACCTAGGCTAATAACAAAGAAAATAAGATGTTCTATCTATTATACGTACCTGACTTGTGATTTCGTCTAACTATGATCTGTTAACCCTAATCTGAATAAGGGCATAAAATTATACATTAGTATAATTTTATTTTGCATGAACATACATGCAACTACATGGCTAATATACTATCAATTTTAAATGATGTAATTAGTTTATGTTAGTCTATATTTCTCATTAAAATTTCAGCAATTCTAATGATAATTAATTATTAATTTTCCCCATCCAAATCCCCATTATCTAATTGATAATTCAATTATTAACATATCCCATACTTTAGTCTTTTGTATTTACCTTATATTCTAACTCAACCGCATGGGGTTCTCCTATATTGATCTAGTTGCCATCCCACTTTAACAATTCATTTAACGACCCCAAAGCTCCCAGCTTTATTGTAATCAACCAGCAAAAGCCCGTATTTTCACCATGAATGGCGACCAACCAGTAATGTGGCGGCCTCCATTTGCTGCTATGGCGTCACCAAATTGGCCACCACATGGCAACCCTCAACCAGTCCTTGGTGACCCCATTCTGGCCACCCAAACAGCAACCCCAACAAGACCCATGGCGACTATTCTAGTCAGCCACATAAACAGTACGCGATCAGCCCGTCTTCTTTTCCTTCCACCCAATCTCAGACCCCATCTTCTATCTACCCCACTAATCTGATTGGAAAAACACCAAAGATCCAACCTTTATCTATTGCTATCTCATTGAACTCGGACTACACCCTACATGGGGACCTTAATTTCACCATTCATGGTGGCCGACCAGCAGC
>JAURVB010001254.1:0-21662 GCA_033002965.1 Piper betle | reverse complement strand
ACCCTCACTCGACAGGACTTCACCAAACCCTCGGTTCACCGCGCAGGGTTGCCGAACAACAGGTGTGTGAGCCTTGACCCTAAAGGCGGACGACGACTACCCCGGTAATCCCCCTTGGTGTTCCAGACCCTCCTCGGCCTGACTTCAGTAACCCCAAGGCGTCCCCTTGCCCGACCAAGTTTCACTCCCCCACTGAGATCACTCACACACTCAACTCTCTTTTGTTGTTCTGATTTCTACACAAGGATGGCATCTCCTTATATAGACCTTCCGGACTAGTGGGCACCACGTCCCCAGCTTGCATCCTCACCGTCCAATCCACGATCAACGGTCCTCATGCTCCAAGCCTTGTCATCACTCACCCCCTGGGATTCCAGCAAAATTACCGGAAAGCCTACCCCTGGGTGTGGCGCAAAAGACTGATCGCATTCTTGGTTCGACCCAGCACCGAACCCCTCCTTGGTGTGGTGTGGTCGCCTTATCGAACCAGCGACCCCAGTACTGAACCCTGGTCTGCCCGTTCCACAGCACCCATGCGCGTGCACGATAACCCCTGCTGCTCCTTGGCTCGGTCACCTGCACACGTGCGCACCCGTGACTACCGCCCATTTGCACGATAGCGCACGCCCCTGGTGCCTGGCTCGCCTGGTCATGATGCTTGGTTGCTCGCATCCCACGCATCCGGAACCCGCACTTCTACCCGCCACGCTGCTCGGTAGAATGCCCCGGCTGCGCCTGACCTTGCACGCGCCTGGAACCCGCACCACACTCGGTACCAGGTAGCGGCCTGCTCGGTACTCCTTACCGACCAATTGTCCGCCACAGCCTGCTATCGGTACTGCACGGTAGCTCGCCTGCACAGCAACTCGCCCGATAGACCACATGCGCCAGTCAGACCTTGGACTTGCCCACATCACGGATAAATGCTCGGTAGGTTGTTCAACACTCGGATAGCACCGGCCACCCGACTTGGACGCGGGAATGCTAGGGACAACCGCCAAACCCTAGCTCTCGACCGTCCCACGAGCTAAACCCCGTAACAGGTAGCCAACAAGGAAAGTATGATGTTCTATCTATTATACGTACCTGATTTGTGATTACGTCTGACTGTGACCCGTGAACCCTAATACAGTAATGAAGAGGTCGCCTGGGACGGAGATGAGGGATGAAATACTCCCTCCTCCTGCATATATATACACTTCAACCATTCCCTCCATTAAATTCTCATACCCCATCATCCATTGGTATTTCCTAGGTTCAACGACCCCTTCATTAAATTCTCACACCCCATCATCCATTGTTCGCCACTTTATTATCACCCCATCATCCATTGATGTTCTAGTTCACGACCCCTTCATTAAATTCTCACACCCCATCATCCATTGGTATTTCCTAGGTTCAACGACCCTTCTCCTTTTATAAAGAATAAATGACGGCTAGGGTTTGTGGAAACACCCTTTCACCATAATTCCTTTAACCGCGTAATTGGGTAATTAACACGGTTCACTTAACCTTTTCACTCAACCTCTTAAATGGTATGGTTCACTTTACTAGTTTAAACGGTTAAATGGTATGGTTTACTTAACCGAGTAAAAATACTTAACCTGGTTAACTAATACTTTCCACTTGACCGGGTAATTAATAATTAACCGGGTAGCGGGTAAATAATTTAAACAAATTCATGGATACCAACGTTCGATCCCACCGCGTAATATATATATATATATTTTCCGGGTCTTTACAATCTCCCCAACTTAGAAATATTTCGTCCCTGAAATATGATAGTATTCCCAAGGACATCCATCTTCGGTATAAGTTCTTGTTACAACAATTACACAGATTTTATGCTACAAACAGGTTAGGATATTTTTTGGCCATTTCTTGTTCAGTCTCCCATGTAGCTTCTTCTGATCCCTGATTTCTCCATAATACCTTTACCAAAGGGATCTCCTTGCTACGGAGTGTCTTTGTTTCCCTTGCCAAGATTCGAATCGGTTTTTCCTCGTAGGTTAAATCCGATTGTAGCTCTAAATCTGCAAAATTTGTGATAATGTGATTCTCATCTCGTACATATTTCTTTAGCATTGACACATGAAAGACATTGTGTACACCATCAAGGCTTGGTGGTAATGCTAATCTATATGCACAACTTCCGATTCGATCCAAAATTGGAAATGGTCCTATGAATCTTGGCTTCAACTTCCCTGATGTTCTAAATCTGATCACTCCCTTTTTAGGTGAGGTCTTAAGGTAGACGAACTCCCCAACTTGGAATTCTAAGTCCTTCCTTCGAGTATCAGCATAACTTTTCTGCCGATCCTGAGCTGCCTTAAGCCTTTGCTGGATGAGTTGCACCTTTTCAGCTGCTTCTCTCACCATCTCTGGCCCGACTATAACCATCTCTGTAGATTCCAACCAGCATGATGGAGATCGACAAGGCCTACCGTATAAGGCTTCAAACGGTGCCATTCCTATACTGGCTTGGTAAGAGTTATTATAGGTGAATTCAGCCAAGGCTAAGTGTTTCTCCCAATCTCCTCCCCAGTCGAGGATGCAAGCTCTCAACAAATCCTCCAAGGTTTGATTGGTCCTCTCACTTTGACCATCAGTTTGGGGGTGATATGCTGTACTTAACTTGATTTGGGTCCCCATAGCTTTTTGGAAAACTTCCCAAAAATGTGACGTGAATAGGGGATCTCTGTCAGAGACTATCTCCTTCGGAATTCCATGCAGCCTGACAATGTTATTTATGTATAGTTCTGCTAAGTATTCCGCAGTCCTTGTTGATTTTGTGGGGATAAAATGAGCTGCCTTAGTCAAACGGTCCACAACTACCCATATAGAGTCATGTCTCTTCAAAGTCCTGGGGAGTTTTGTAATAAAATCACATGTGACACGCTCCCATTTCCAGGTAGGTATCTCTAAAGGTTGTAATAATCCACCGGGTAGTTGATGTTGGGCTTTGATCAATTGGCACGTCTGACACTTGGAAATAAAATCCACCACATCCCTCTTCATTCCAACCCACCAGTAGGTTCGTTTCAAGTCCTGGTACATCTTTGTAACACCAGGGTGTATTGAGAACCTTGAACGATGAGCTTCTTCCAGAATATCTCGTTTTAATGCATCATTGTTGGGTACACACAATCTCCCTCTAAATCTGATTACACTGTTGGAATCTGCTACAATGTTGGGAGTTTTGTCCAACATTTCATTCAGCTTCTCATCTTCCATTTGTGTTAGCTTAACTCGGTCCACCAATTCATTGGAGATAACCAGGTTCGCCAGTATTCCTGTCATTCGTTCCACCGGGTTAATAGCTACCACCTCAGCTGACATAGCCCAAAGTCTAGCTAGTTGTTGACCCTTGTCCATCTTGCCCTTCCGACTCAACGCGTCGGCCACAACGTTCGCTTTTCCCGGGTGGTATAAAATTTGGAAATCATAGTCCTTCAAGTATTCTATCCACCGTCTCTGTCGAAGGTTAAGGTCATTTTGGGTGAAGATATACTTCAAACTTTGATGGTCGGTGAAAACTTCGAACTGGGCCCCATACAAGTAGTGCCTCCAAATCTTTAGGGCAAAAACTACTGCTGCCAGTTCCAAGTCATGGGTCGCATAATTTTGCTCGTGAATCTTCAATTGGCGAGATGCGTAAGCCACCACCTTACCATCTTGCATAAGGACGCATCCTAAACCCAACCGAGACGCATCACTGAAGACTACGAATCCTTCATTACCATTTGGTAGGGTCAAGACTGGTGCAGTTGTTAAACTCTTCTTTAGAGACTGGAAACTCTCCTCACACTTACTACTCCATTCAAACCTGACCCCCTTCCTTGTAAGTTTGGTCATCGGCGATGCTACTAAGGAAAAGTCTTTAATGAATTTCCTATAGTAACCCGCCAAACCGAGGAAGCTTCTGATATCAGTGACTGACTTAGGTTGTGGCCAATCAATGACTGCTTTCACTTTTGACGGATCCACTGCAACTCCCGCCTTTGAGACAACATGTCCGAGGAAGTTCACCTCCTTCAGCCAGAAGTCACACTTTGATAATTTGGCGAACAGTTGATTCTCTCTCAAAACTTGAAGAGCAATGGACAAGTGTTTCCCATGGTCCTCCTCATTATTTGAATAGACCAGAATGTCGTCCACAAACACAATAATAAACTTATCCAAGTATTCGTGGAACACCGTGTTCATAAGTGACATAAAGGCCGCTGGTGCATTTGTCAGACCAAAAGGCATAACCAGAAACTCATAATGTCCATAGCGAGTTCGGAAAGCCGTTTTCTGTATGTCAGATTCCTTCACCCGTAGTTGATGATATCCGGACCGCAAGTCTATTTTTGAGAATATTCCGGCTGTTTTCAACTGATCAAATAAATCGTCAATCCTCGGTAAGGGGTACCGATTCTTGACTGTCACTTGATTGAGCTGACGATAGTCAATACACAATCGAAGTGAGCCATCCTTCTTCTTTACAAAAGAACAGGGGCTCCCCAGGGTGAAGTACTTGGTCGTATGAAGCCTGCCTGCAACAGCTCTTCTAATTGACTCTTTAACTCCTTGAGTTCCGCTGGAGCCATGCGGTATGGTGCTTTAGAAATTGGTGATACTCCCGGTGCTAGGTCAATGACAAACTCCACTGCCCGCTTAGGAGGTAACCCTGGAAGTTCACCTGGAAATACGTCCAGAAATTCTGCTACCACCGGAATCATGGACAACTCTTTGGGTTTGGACTCAGGCTCCTCTAGAGTTGCTGAAAAAATTTACAACCCTCACCAAACCACTCAGTTGCCTCACTAACCGACACAATACAAGAGGATGGATCATTCCATGACCCTTGGAAAATGACCCCCATCTCACAATTACAAGGTTTAGTCAATACTCTCCTCCCTTTACAGTCGAGAAAAGCCTGGTGTGCAGACAACCAGTCCATTCCCAACAGTACATCAAATCCTATTATCCCATAGACAATGAAATTCCACACATAGGGTTTCCCTTGTATAATATCCGTGAACGCTATCATGCGTTAGTCAGTACAAAAGGAATGACTAAGAACTCGTAGTGCCTATACTTAGTCCTAAAAGATGTCTACATTACATCCTCCTCTTGTATGGTCAATTGATGGCAGCTTGATCGAAGCTGATCAAACAAATTATATATCCGTGAGATGGGATAATGGTTCATCAATGTAACCTGGTTGAGCATTATGTAATCGATGCACAATCTCATGCTGCCATCCTTCTTCTTGACAAAGAGAACTGGAGTGCCCCAAGGGGAGACACTCGGTCTGATGAGGCCCATCTCCAATAGCTCCTACAACAGAGTCTTGAGCTCCTTGAGCTCAAGCGGTCCCATCAAATAGAGTCTCGTAGAGATTGTCACGATACTCAGGACCAAATCAATAGTGAACGCCACCTCTTTGGCCTGTGGTAGTCCAGGCACCTCATCTCGAAAGACATCTATGAACTAAATGGCCACTAGATTTCGTGCCAACATTGGTGCTGATGGATATGGTGTATCCACAACGGTGGTATGGAAGACCTCACAACCCATGTCTACCAATCTATGAGCCCACTGATAGGATATCAGACATCCTCCTCTATCTATACCTTATCCCTTGAATACAATCAGCATATTCCTCTTAAGTTTGAGCTGAACCCTCTTCTCTTGGAAGTCAATCAATGTCAGTGGTGGGTCATCCGATCCACGCCAATTATTGTGTTAAACTCTCACATCGGCAAAACTATGAATTTAGAGAAAAGGATGCGCTGCTAGACAACCGCAGCGATACCCTACACACACCTGGTGGTGTGTACGGCTCTGGTAGGAGTTGACACAACCAAGTTATAGACTACATCCTCTACAAACAAACCGATTTTATCGACAATTGTCTTGGCTATGAACGCATCCATACTACTAGAGTCAAACAAATAAACGATAGGTGTAGACTGGATAAGAAGAGTGTAAAACCTGCGACTCGAGTCAGGGTTTTTGAGTCAGTTCAGCTTTCAGAGCACGTGCACGGGGCAGAGGTTGACCATGTGCACGTGCTATGAGGGTTCATGTATATTCAAGTATCGATTATAGCGTTAGATATACATCACCAGACTGAGATATCTGTAGATATAAGAGTATTACAGTTGATGATTTTATTTTTTCTTCATGTTCTGACCGTAGAATTAGTTAGGTCAATTAACGCATTAGTACGCGTTAGATTGTATTTGGGTGGATTATTAGTTTTATAGCATGTCATTTAGATGTTGTGATGTTTTGTTTGATTTTTTGGATTTTTCCCCATCTTTCTGGATTTTTCTTGTATTTATTGCAAGTTAGTTATTATTCTTGACTCAAGCCAATGTTGAGTCAAGTTCTATTTACAAGTTTGCCACTCCTATATTTCTCATATCCCTCCCCAAAAACCCCCGACATCTTCACCACCCCAAACCCTATCTGCCACCCTTGAGGTTGTCGCCACCACCTCCGACACCACCTTGGCACCAATCGACGCCGCCCAGCCTCGGGTCGTGTTGTTTCCTTGTCGCCTCGACCACGCCCGGCCACCGTCCAGTCGTCGCGATGCCAGAAATTGCCATGATTTCATGGCTGTTCCCAATAGGATTCCGCCACCGTCTGCGCTGGAACACCGCCACTGTGACGTCAAAGCCTTCCCCTTGACCTCCCTTACTGTTCCCCCTATCTAGCGCCGCTATCGAGGCTGTCTATGAGTTCGATCAGGGAGACCAACCACCCCGACCGACTTGACACTGCTGCCTGTGGTCATTGCCACTCCGGCTGCCTTTGTCGTCACCACCATTGGGTGAAGCTCGCCAAGACGGTACTAACCCTTACCCTTGATTGCACCGCCGGAGCAGTAGCCGAAAAACTGCCTGAGGACCTGATTCACCGAAATTCATCGAAAATCACCTGATTTTTTGCCGAATCCCTCCAGTCAAACTCTATCAAACTACTGACACCATAGCATGCCGAATTCGAGCCACGAACTGCGTGTTGATTGATGCGTGAGTAATGTGATTGAAGTGCATGCTAGGATGCTAGGATTTTATGATTGATGTCTTAGATACTTTCATGCTAATAAAAATGTGAATTTGTGTGATTTGTGATAGTAACAAATGATAAGGAATTAATTAGGCAGACTAAAGAATTGATGTCATCTAATACAACGTAGACTAGTTAAACTCATATTGACTATTATTGATGTGTGTTGATTGATGCGTGAGTAATGTGAGTGTCGTATAGAATATGTATGCATCATGAGCGGGCGTTCGTATTTAGTTTTGATGTGTAGAAACGGAGTAGGAGCTTGCCGCCTATGCATGTGGACACGCTTGAAGCTTCTACCAGGTTCGTTAGGACACGCTTCACGGGTTTTATCACTCCAATCTATTGGTGATTTGATTTATTGATCGTAGGACGTGTCAGGTGGATGATTTATTGGACCCCCTAACACGGGTCATCTGGTCGATTATTTTCTTTGGAATTAATAACCCTCAAGGATGAGATCCCTCGAGTTTGTTTTCGAAAATAAGATCCACTTCAAGTTGCCTTCATGCCTATTATAATACATCCCGACCCAGCCCTATAAATAGTTTTATTGAGTTTTTAGTGAGAGAAGAGAAGATGAATCGACTTGTACAATCCACTCCTAAGGGATCCTGATAGTCAAAGCGGGCTATGGATTGGTGAGGGGACTGTTCCATTCCCGAGGATCCTGATAACTCCGCGTTTGAGTGCCTCACACCCAGAGGACATGGAGGTTTACAGGTACTATTTAGTATAGCGTGTGTCCGAACTGTAAAGATTGTGAAAAAATAAAAATAATAATAAAATTTGACTTGGTCTGAGAAGGATAAAACGTTGGATTATTATTACTATTATTATTATTATATTATTATTATTATATTATTATTATTATATTTTATTCTCTAGCCTGTTAAATGAAATACAGGTGTTGGGGTGTTTTCCCATACCCTAGCCATCATTTTCATTTTATTTTGAGACGGGGTGTAAAAACCATGATTTTTATTACAAGACTCAAGCCTAAATATTATGAAATAAATATGATGAACCAATATGGTTGGTTAAAAATTCGACCGGTCATGGTTCGACTTAAGGTCACTTAGAAAATACCTATTCATTAATGGATGATGGGGTGTAAGAATTTAATGAAGGGATCGTTGAACTTAGGAAATACCAATGGATGATGGGGTGAAAGAATTTAATGAATGGGCTCGTTCTAGGAAATACCAATGGATGATGGGGTATGAGAATTTAATGGAGGGAATGGTTGAAGTGTATGTATATGCAGGAGGAGGGAGTATTTCATCCCTCATCTCCGTCCCAGGCGACCTCCCCATTACTGTATTAGGGCTCACGGGTCACAGTCAAACAAAATCACAAGTCAGGTACGTATAATATGTAGAACATCGTACTTTACTTGTTGGTATGCTAAGTCAGCCTGAACCCAGATTCGACCACCATGCACCGAGTGCAACCGGGGTTAAAGAATTGACTCAGTCCGAAACGGGGTCGTATTATGTGCGTAAATTGTGTAGTGCATCGACATTGTTTTGGAGTAGTGATAGCCGCCCCATAAAAAGGCTACGGCAGAGGTGATGAATGAAGACTAACATGAACTAATTACATCATTTAAAATTGATAGTATATTAGTCATGTAAGTTACATGTAGGTTCATGCAAAACAAAATTATACTAATGTATAATTTTATGCCCCCATTCAGATTAAAGTTCACGGGTCATAGTCAGACCAAATCACAAGTCAGGTACGTATAATATGTAGAACATAGTACTTTCCTTGTTAGTAGCTTAGGTCGGCCTGAGCCTAGATTCGACCACCATGCACCGAGTGCAACCGGGGTCAAAGAATTGACTCAATCCGACACGGGGTCGTATTAAGTGCATAAATTGTGTAATGCATCGACATTGTTTTGGAGTAGTGCTAGCCGCCCATTAAAATGGCTACGGCCGGGGTGAGCGAGGCACAATGATTCCTCCATCGCACTGGAGTGCAGTGATAGCCTCCCAATAAAAAGGCTACGGCCGGGGTGTGTGAGGCACTAGCACTAGAATTGGTAGTGAGAGCTTCCCCACAAATGGGGCGTAGTAATCACCTGAGTGCAGTGATAGCCTCCCCATAAAAAGGCTTCGGCCGGGGTGTACGAGGCACTGGCACTAGAATTGGTAGTGAGAGCTTCCCCACAAACGGAGCCTAGGAATCACCCGAGTGCAGTGATAGCTTCCCACAAAAAGGCTACGGCCGGGGTGTGCGAGGCACTAGCACTGGAGACGGTAGTGGTAGCCTCCCCACAAAAGGGCTACGGCCGGGGTGTGCGGATCACAGCGGATACCTCCTCCGCATTGTTTTGGAGTATAGCGGAATCGCTCTACCGCATATTAAACTAAACATAAGGAAATAGTGGCATGTATTTGATTTGTTTTATCTATTATACTACTTATTTGGCATGGAGGAAAATAAATATGAGGACTCCTTTTTTATTTATTTGGGAAATAAGTATGGCTACTGGGAAACGGTCTAAGACTGTGGGATCTTTATATATGTTTTTGTTGAAAAAAAATGTTAGACATATTTGCTTAATTGTGAGTAACACCTAGCCAGCTAGGCCCACAATGTTGTGACAAATGGCCGGGTCATTACAGGGGGCATCTTCCTCACCCTAGCCATCATTCTTATCTTCTTCTCCTATTCCTTACTGGAGCCGGCTTTATCCTTGATTGGGTATTCTTCCTATCTCCCTATTCTTAGTTTTCATGCATTTCATGATCGCCATGCTAATTTTTTACTACTTCATCAATTCATGACCGCCATGCAAATTTCTGTTGTTTCAACAATTCATGATCGCCTTGCTTTTGCTGTTGGTTCATCAACGTCCATGCTTTGTAATTGGTCTGTTTAGTATAACTGAGTTACAGTCTCTAGTGTCTTATGATTTCTATGCATGGGGTTGGGATAGTGGGCAACGCTGTGGGGGATTCCTTCGGTGCTTGTCAAGTTAGGCATCCATACCAGTTCATCGGCCAAGGCTCAGGCCATGCATGCTCACAGCGCTTGCCTTGATGTTGTGGGCTGTCATGTGGGGAGAAGGGAAGCGCTCCCGGCATGCTGCTGGTCAGGCGTCGTGCGCCTTGGTGCACGGCGGTGTCGCCTTGGATAGCTTCTATAAAGCACGAACTTGAGGCTTCCTTGCTTGCTGATTTTATCTTGTTGTTGATGGTGTGTTGGGTTGCTCGATATGGTTGATCAATTGGATTGTTGAGGAAGCAGTTAGTGAAGGTCGTGATCTGGTTTTTGTGGCAAGATCATGGTTGGAGAAGGGAAGAGTGTCGGGGAAGAAGAAGATGGCAAACTTGTAAATATTACTTAACTTGATGCAGCTCAAGTTAAAAAATAATACTAACCCGTAATAAATCCTAAAAATTATTATTCTATGGTTATGGGTTACATTTGCTAAAACTAATTAATTATTGTACGACATCGACATAAGTAATAAAAATATGGCAATGATAAACTGTGGAAAATTAATCGGTGTATTATAAGCTATTAAATTAAATCGGATGGTTATAAGTGATTAATGAAATAAAATTTTCACCTTTACGATATTAAATTTAATAGTAGGTAAATAAAGTGATTATTTTAATAACGAGTCAGTAAGGTAGAAAATGGGTTATTAAATTATAATTGTGTAAAAATCACAAGCGTTAAACCTAAATAACCTAATGAAAATAAATAAAGATCAAACGTTTATTGAGTTGAATAATACAAGTCATTTTAAATAATTTGATCAAATGACTTAATTAATTTAATTTATATTAATAATGATAGTGATTTAAGATTAAAACCGTAAATTAAATCGTCAAGATCGTGGTTAAGTAATTATCATCTCAAAGGAAAATATACTAATAATAGTAATTAAATACTTCTTTATAAGTTAATAATTATTTTATCATTAGTGAAGTGGAAATTATGATTTAGATAATTAAATTAAAATGTAAAATAGGACTTAAATGATTATGTCACATGAATAATTTAATATTTAATATTGTTGAATGTTGGATGTTTTATGTTGTCGAATTTTAATAATGATATATATTAGTCACTTAGTTGCATGCATTTCTACTCGAATAAAATTATATTTATGTATAATTTTATATTCTTGCTCAGATTAAGATTGTTGGTCATGGTTGCAGGTTCACTTACAAACTATCTAGGTCTGTGTATTTATTTCAAATGTTGTATTTTCCCTTTTTAGCAGTCCTGGTCGACATGAGCCTAGATTTGACCACCATGCACCGAGTGCAACCGGGGTCAAGGAATTGACTCAGTCCAACACGGGGCCGCACTCTTTAATATTACTATGTGGAAGTCTTGGTTGAGTGAGGCACTGGCACTCAGTCCAACACGGAGCCGCCCCATAAAAAGGCTACGGCCGGGGTGAGTGAGGCACAGCGATTCCTCCATCGCACTAGAGTGCAGTGATTGCCGCCCCATAAAAAGGCTACGGCCGGGGTGTGTGAGGCACTGGCACCGAGTGCAGTGATAGCCGCCCCATAAAAGGCTACGGCTGGGGTGTGTGAGGCACTGGCACTAGAGTTGGCAGTGAGAGCTTCCCCACAAACGGGGCATAGCGATCACCTGAGTGCAGTGATAGCCGCCCCACAAAAAGGCTACGGCCGGGGTGTGCAAGGCATTGGCACTGGAGTGCAGTGATAGCCTCCCCATAAAAAGGCTACGGCCGGGGTGTGCGAGGCACTGGCACTAGAGTTAGTAGTGAGAGCTTCCCTACAAACGGGACATAGCAATAACCCGAGTGCAGTGATAGCTACCCCACAAAAAGGCTACGGTCGGGGTGTGCGAGGCACTGGCACTGGAGACGGTAGTGGTAGCCTCCCCATAAAAAGGCTACGGCCGGGGTGTGCGGATCACAGCGGACACCTCCTCCGCATTGTTTTGGAGTATAGCGGAATTGCTCCACCGCATATTAAAATAAATATATGAAAATGGTGGAATGTACTTGTTTGTTTTATCTATTATACTACTTAGTGTTGTAATCACTAACGCGGAATTGCCTCCGCAGGTGTGCAGATCCGAGATTAGATGATTGACAACCAGAGCATGGAGCAAAGTAATATGAGGACTCCTTTTTGTTATTTAATTGAGGAATAAGTGTGGCTGCTGGGAAACGGTCCAAGACTGTGGGATTTTATTATAAGTTATGATTTCTAATAATGTTTGATATAATTGCTATAATTTTGAGTAACACCTAGCCAGTTAGGCCCACAATATTATCATGAAAAATGGCGGGTCGTTACACATTTTAAAGAAATCACTTGGCCCAATATATTGCACTTTGGGTCGGATCATTATAAATGGTATCAGAGCCGACCTGGTTCCGTGTTAGATGGTGGGCTGGATTAGAAACGTTGGCTAGGTTGCCGGTCACGGGCCAAAAAGGACGTGGGCTGGGGCTAACAACGGGCCAAGAATAGGCATTTCGGGACGAAATTCCCTAAGGTGGGTGGATTGTGAGATCCCTCAACTTAGTCCCACATTTAATACCTACTGGGAGAAGATCCTGTTTATAAGTGGGAATGGACTAGAGATCTTTAACTTCCGGGGTACCTATTTTAAAGAAATGACTTAGCCTATTACGTTGCACTTTGGGCTGGGTCGTTACAACTTAATAGTAAGTTTTTGACTTTACAATATCACACAAATGATATAGTTATGAGTGATTACATTCTTTTCTATAAAATTTAATGTAATGACTTCCTAAATTCCACACATGTTAATAAAATTTAATATAATGACTTCTTGAATTCCACACATATTCTTATATATAAAGGAGAGTACTATTGATGTTAAATGAAACATCCTCTAGATAGTTTGTGAGCACATTTGACTCACAAAGGGAAGGCTTTAGGATCGTGTGTCATAGTTGTAGGTTCCTCATCACAATACCAAGTTTGTATAATTACTTGAAATGTTATATATTTCGATTTGGGAGTCTGGGTCAGCCTGAGTCCACATTTGATCACCATGTGCCGAATGCAACTGGGTCAAAGAATTGGTCCAGTCTGACACAGGTCAACACCGTTAAAAAAATTACTATGTGGGAGTCTTGGTCAACTTGAGTTCATATTCGACCACGATGCACCGAGCGCAACCAGAGTTAATGAATTGACTCAATCTAGCACAGGGCATAACCCCCTAAAATTCTTAAAACATTAAATACCTTCCCCAACGCCGAAAGGGGTGACAGGGTGCAGTGGTGCAAGATGACTCATTATGCATTTGTGATACCGAGAGGGTGACTCAATGGCAAATATCGATAACTATAGGCCGAGGGCCACGTACCGTGTGTGCGCAAACATGGGATTGTAGCTAGATGTGCGGCCACCCTCCCAGCATATTAAGAGCTCAGGATAGGCTCATAATCACTAAAAGATATAATTCAGATGTTGTGGGGAATATATTAATATTTCTTGTCATTATATAACTTAGTGGTTTTATCACTAACGGGGAATTGCCTCCGGAGGTATGAGCATGGAAGGATGGGTAGAGTCGGGACAGCTGGAAGACTCTATTATTTGACTATTCTTTTCTCGAGATTGTTTGCATGGCAGTGGGATTTTGGTTCGGTTCATGGGACGTAGATTATTCTAAGCATTTGTATATTAAATTTATTGTTATGGATTTATTTAAAATCTTGAAAATGAAAAGGAAATTATTTTTGAGACACTTAGTTTCATATAGTTACACTTGGCTCGTGACCTCGATGGACTATAGATCTTTAACTTGGTTAACCACTTTTTAAGAAATGACTTAGCCTATTAGTTTGCACTTTGGGTTGGCTCGTTATAAATGGTATCATAGCAACCTGGTTACATATTAGATGGTGGACTGGACTAGGGATGTTGGCGAGGCTGCTAGTCATGGGCCAGAATAAGATCGTGGGATGATGCTGGCAATGGGCCAATGGTATGAATTTTGGGGACGAAATTTCTTAATGTGGGTGGATTGTGAGATCCCTCAACTTAGTCCCACATCAATACCTACTGGGAGAAGATCTTGTTTATAAGTGGGAATGGACTACATATTTTTAACTTAGGTTAACCATTTTAAAGATATGACTTAGGCCCATTACGTTGCACTTTGGGTCGGGTCGTTACAACTCAAGAGTTGGTGTTCGAGCATGACCGTACAGAGAAGCAAGGAAAGGTTACCTCACAGCACAAAAATGCCAACCCTCTTAGTAGGCAAAATAGGTCAGCAGGACACTAGCAACAGAACTACCAAGGGAACATAGAGGGGAACCTTAAAAGGAAGTTTGAGGATATCCCATTGAGGCGATGTCCAAATTGCAACAAGATGCATTCAGGGGAATGTAGGGAGCCCCGAAGGTGCTACAATTGCGGAAGGACAGGACACATACAGAGGGAGTGTCATCAGCCTCTGAAGCAACAACAAGAGCAGCCTGAGAAAGGGAAGGCACCAGCTCCTATTTGCTACCCACCAACCGCACAACTGGCAAACAAAGGGAAGGCGAAACTCTATGCAGTTGAAGTCGACGACATTGAAGAGGATGATCACACTGTCCAAGGTAAAATTCTAATCGAAGGAGTCATTGTGGATGTTTTATTTGATTTGGGGTGTACACATTCATTCATTTCATCTCAAATAGTCAAGAGGTTAGGACTCCAAGCATCCCCATTATCGAAGTCCTATAGAGCCACTACTACAACAGGAGACGGTGAAGTCACAACGTTGGGAGTGACTAACCTATCCTTAGATATACAAGGGAAACCCTATGTGTGGAACTTTATCATGTATGGGGTACAAGGTTGGGAATGGACTGGTTGTCTGCAGACCAGGCTTTTCTTGACTGTAAAGGGAAGAGAGTGGTGACAAAACCACGTAGTTGTGAGATGGGGGTCATTTTCCAAGGGTCATTGCAAGATCCATCTTCTTGTATCATGTCGATCGGTGAGGCAGTCGAGTTGTTTGGTGAGGGTTGTAAACATTTTTGGCTAACTTATTTGAATCTGAGTCCAATCCCAAAGAGTTGTCCATGATTCCTGTGGTAGCAGAGTTTCCCGATGTATTCCGAGACGATCTTCCAGGGTTACCTCCTAAGCATGCAGTGGAGTTCACCATTGACCTAGCACCTGGAGTAACACCAATTTCTAAAGCACCATACCGCATGGCTCCAGCACAACTCAAGGAGTTAATGAGTCAACTAGAATAGTTGTTGCATGCACGTTTTATCCGGCCAAGTAGTTCACCCTGGGGAGCCCCTGATTCTTTTTGTGAAAAAGAAGGATGGATCACTTCGGCTGTGTATTGACTATCGCAAACTCAATCAAGTGATAGTCAAGAATCGGTACCCCTTACCAAGGATTGATGACTTGCTTGATCAGCTAAAAACAGCCGGAGTATGTTATAAGATAGACTTGCGGTCTGGTTATCAGCAGTTGCAAGTAAAGGAGTTAGACATGCTGAAAACAACTTTCTGAACACGATATGGACATTATGAGCTTCTAGTCTTGCCTTTTGGTCTAATATATGCACCAACGGCCTTTATGTCACTCATCAACACAGTATTTCATGCATACTTGGATAAGTTTATTCTCGTGTTTGTGGATGACATTTTAGTCTATTCAAATAATGAAGAAGAGCATAAGAGGCATTTGTCCATTACTCTTCAAGTCCTAAGAGAAAATCAACTGTTCGCCAAGGTCTCAAAGTGTGACTTCTGGTTGTAGGAGGTAAACTTCCTTAGTCATATTATCTCAAAGGCCGGAGATGTTGTGGATCCATCAAAAGTGAAAGCAGTCACTGATTGGCCACAATCCAAGTAAGTCACTAACATCAGAAGCTTTCTTGGCTTAGCGGGTTACTACAGGAAATTCATTAAAGACTTCTCCTTAGTAGCATTGCCGATGACCAAACTCAAAAGGAAGGGACTCAAGTTCGAATGGAGTAGTAAGTGTAAGGAGAGTTCCCAGTCTCTAAAGAAGAGTCTAACAACTACACCTGTAAAGACTGTGAAAATAATAATAATAATAAATAAAATAAAATATTCGACTCAGTCGGAGAAGGATAGAACGTTAGATTATTATTATTATTATTATTATTATTATTATTTTATTCTCTACCAGTTACCAATTAAATGAAATACGGGTGTTAGGGTGTTTCATATACCCTAGCCGTCATTACATTTTCTTCTCCTCTTCCTTACCCGTGCCGACTTCTTCCTCTTTGCTTGGGTATCCTTCCTAACTCCCTCTTCTTAATTTTCTTGCATGCATATTATTTTTAATTGATAATTAGCTTGATAAATATGAGAAATAAAGTCTGAAATCAACAATAAACAACTAAAACTAAACTGTAAACTAAAATTTGCCATGGCCGATGAGTGCAAGAATTTGGGCAAGGATGGGCAACTGTAAACAATTGCAAGGCAGCCGCTCACAACCCCGATGACCTCTCTGACTGTTGGGTCCAAGGGATGGTTCACCTGGACCCTTGCTGCCGATGGGTGGTGGAGTTATAGGGGTTTGTGGGCATAATTTCAAGGATGAACGCTGATTCCAGACACCTATACCAGTTGGCCGGCCAAGGCTCACGCCGTGCAAGCTCACAGCGCTTGGCCTTGACATTGGGTATTCGTGCAGGGAGAAGGGAAGAGTTCCCGGTGGTGCTGCTGGCCGGACGGAGGTCACCTTGCAGTCTCGGCAGAGCTGCTGGCCAGGAGTCACGTCTTGGTGCAGAACAGAGTTTGGACGTGGATAGTTGCTGTAAAGCATGAGCTTTATGCTTCCAATTGGATTGCTAGGGAAGGGAAGCAGTTAGGGTAGGAAGTGATCTGGTTTCGGGTTGAAGAAGAAGGCACCATGACTTGTTTTCTGGTATAAAGAAGAAGGTAGGAGATGAAGGACGTTGAGGAAGAAGAAAATGACAATTTTGTAAATATGGGTTAACTCGATACCGACTTGAGTTAAAAAATAATACTAGCTCGTAATAAATTGTTAAAATAATCATTTTTATGGGTTATGGGTAAAGTTACTGAACTAATTAATTATTGGACAAAATCAACATGAACATAAGTAATAAAAATATGTTAATGATAAACGGTCGATAATTAATAAACATACTATAAGCGATTAATTTTAAATCGGATGATTATAAGCAATTAATAAAATAAAGATTTTACCTTTACCATATTAAATTTAATATTAAATAAATAAAGTGATTATTTTAATAACGAGTCAGTAATGTAGAAAATGGGTTATTAAAAGATAATCATGTAAAAATCACAAGCGTCGAACCTAAACAGCATAATAAAAATAAATAAAGTTTGAAACTTTATTGAATACTATAAACTAAATTATCAAGACCGTGGTTAAGTAATTTTCGTCTAAAAGGAAAATATAAAAATAATAGTAATTAAATATTTGTTCATAAGGTAATAATTATTTTATTATTTGTTCAGTGTTAATTATGATTTAGATAATTAATTCAAAATATAAAGTAGGATTTAAATGATTATGTCACATGAATAATTAATTCTCTCACTAGATTTGTTGAGAATTTAATATTTAATATTTTTTAATTTGTGGCATGATTTATGTTGTTGAATTTTAATAGTAATATATATATATATATATAGAGTTATTTAGTTGCATGCATTCCTACTTGAATAAAATTATACTTACGTATAATTTTATGTCCTTGTTCAAATTAGGATCGTTGGTCACGGTCGCAGGTTCACTTATGAATTATCTAGGCTCGTATAATTATTTAAAATATTGTATTTTCACTTATTGGCAGCCCTGGTTGACATGAGCTTAGATTCGACCACCATGCGCTGGAACACAATCGGGGTCAAGGAATTAAGTATTTGACCTCCATGCCCTGCCAAGAAGGGAAGTACCTTTAAGATTACTATCTGGGAGTCATGGTCGACTTGAGTATCTGACCATCATGCTTTAGAACGCAACTGGGGTTGACTCAATTCAGCAGGGCAGCACCCCCTGAAAGATTAAATAGTTGCCCCCAGGCCGAAAGGGGTGACAAGGCGCAGTGGCACAAGTAGGCTCATTACGCACTTGTGATACCGAGAGGGCGAGTCAAAGGCAAATATCGATAACTACAGGCCGTGGGCCACGTAGGGTGTGTGTGCATGCATGGGATGGTAGCTGGATGGGGAAGCCACCCCTCCGAGCATATAACGAGCTTGACATAGGATCATAATAATTCAAAGTCTCTTGAAACGATAATAGGGATTATATTGACTTGTTTCATTTAATTATGCGGTTTAGTGGTTTTATCACTAACGTAGAATTGCATCCGTAGGTGAGCAGCTTTGGACTGAAGAATAGAAGTGTGGTTGGTGCTTCTTTTACCAACCTAGGTATGGTTAATTGATAATCAATTGGACTTCCATTTTTATCCTCTTGTGTTATAATTGTGGCTATAGGAAACGATCCGAGACTGTAGACGGTTATTTTATATATTGTCATATGCATCAAAACATGATTTATTTTTATGATTTATAAATTCTAGACATGTTTGCAATATTATGATTCATGATCTAGAATGTTACGTTTACATCAATTATATTTTTTTAGTAACACCCGGTCTGGTTTGGGCGGGTCATTACAGGTAGTATCAGAGCACAGTTTCCCACAAAATCACAACTGATTACTCAAGTACCTCGTTGAAAAGTCAAGTAATTATCTTTTCCAACTGTGTTGTGTTATTACTTAACAAATTAATTCGTTAATAAGCCTAGGTCATAACAAATTATACAGAAAACGGCTTTCCAAAATTTGTGTGGACATTATGAGTTTCTGGTCATGCCTTTTGGTCTAACAAATGCACCAACGGCCATTATGTTGTCACTCATGAACATAGTACTTCACGCATACTTTGACATGTTTATTATCATGCTTGTGGATGACATATTGATCTATTCAAATAATGAAAAAGAGCATGCGAAGCACCTATCCAATACTCTTCAAGTTTTGAGAGAAAATCAACTGTTTGCCAAACTCTCAAAATGTGACTTCTGGTTGAAGGAGGTAAACTTCCTTGGTCATATTATCTCAATGGCCGGAATTGCAGTGGATCTATCAAAAGTGAAAGAAGTCACTGATTGGCCACAAACCCAGTCAGTCATTGACATCAGAAGCTTCCTTGGCTTAGCAAGTTACAACAAGAAATTTATAAAAGACTTCTCCTTATATGATATCCCTTAACTTAGTCCTACATCTAATACTTACTTAGAGAAGATCTTGTTTATAAGTGAGAATGGACTATAGTTCTACAACTTGGTTCACGACCTTTAAAGAAATGACTTAGCCCATTATGTTGCACTTTGGGCTGGGACGTTACAAATAATATCAGAGCAACCTGGTTTCGTGTTGGATGGTGGGCTGGACTATGGACATTGGCTAGGTTGCCGGTAACAGGCCAAAGAAGGTCGTGGGCTGGGGTTAGCAATAGGCCAAATGTAGGAATTTTGGGAATGAAATTTCTTAAAGTGGGTGGATTATGAGATCCCTCAACTTAGTCCCACATCTAATACATACTGGGAGAAGATCCTGTTTATAAATAAGAATGGACTATAGATCTTTAACTTAGGTTAACCATTTTAAAGAAATCACTTAGGCCCATAATGTTGCACTTTGGGCCGGGTCATTATAGGTGGTGTGAGAGCACGGTTTCCCAATAGCCCACAAATTATGACTCAAGTATCTTGTTGAAAAGTCCAATAATTATCTTTCCCCACTGTGTTGTGTTTTGAATTAACAAATTCATTCGCTAATAAACCTAAGTCATAACTAAAAGAGAACATATTAATGAAGCATGATGGAAAATTTTTTCGACGTTTCAGATGGCAAGCACTCGTAGATAGACAAACCGATCTGCGCAGCTAAATTCGAACACAAAGAATGTGTTGTCCCAAATCCTGACGACCATACAAGGACTGGTGCAGGCTTTAGAAAATACAAATTCTATGGTTCAAAATATTGTTCGGCAGTTGCCAAGACTAGTAGCCGGGAATGAAGCCTTAAACTCAGCAACAGGTCCCAGAATCACCCTGGACGGTGTTCAGGGAAGTGGCCAAGGGCAGGCAGGGTTAGCTAATCCAGGCGAGCAAGGGGAGCGTCCAAACCCAGTGCCACCAGTAGTCTGACAAATGATGCCACCAGCTGTTGATGATAGTGACTGTTACACTGTGGAAAAGTTCAGGAAGAATGGAGCTGAACTATTTGTTGAAGGGATTGATCCATTGAAGGCGGAGAGCTGGATAGACATTACCAAAAAAATGTTTAGGGCTCTGTCTGTGCCCAACCACCAAGTGAGGTTGGCAACGTGCATACTTTAGGAGGAAGCTTCTTACTGGTGGAAATCCAATGGAAAAAACTACATTCCATTGATGTGAGATATCTTCCATCACGTGAGCAGAATTTGATGGCAGCTATCCTAACCAAACAACTCAGTGGCAGCTATCCTAACCAAACAACTCAACTGCCCTTTTTTTGGTGAGGGTTGTAAAGCCTTTTTGGCTAACTTTTGGTAGCATAGTTTCTCAATGTATTCAAGACGAACTTCCAGGGTCACCTCCTAAGCGGATAGTGGAGTTCGCCATTGACCTCACACGTGGAGTAACACCAATTGCTAAAGCACCATACCGCATGGATCCAGCAGAACTCAAGGAGTTAAAGAGTCAACTGTAAGAGTTGTTGCAGGTAGGTTTTATCCGACCAAGTGCTTCACCCTGAGGAGCCCCTATTCTATTTGTGAAGAAGAAAGATTGATCACTACAGTTGTGTATTGACTATCGACAACTCAATCAAGTGACAGTCAAGAATCGGTACCCATTACCGAGGATTGATGACTTGCTTAACCAACTAAAAATAGCTGAGTATTTTCTAAGATAGACTTGCAATCTGGTTATCACTAGTTGCGTGTAAAGGAGTCAGATATAAAGAAAACAGCTTTCCGAACTCAGTATGGACATTTTGAGTTTCTGGTCATGCCGTTTGGTCTAACAAATGCATTAGCGGTCTTTATGTCACTCATGAACACAGTATTTCATGCACACTTGTACAGGTTTATTATCATGGTTGTGGGCGACATTTTGGTCTATTCAAATAATGAAGAAGAGCATGTGAAGCACCTGTCCATTACTCTTCAAGTTCTGAGAGAACATCAACTGTTCGCCAAGTTCTCGAAATGTGACTTCAGGTTGAAGGAGGTAAACTTTCTTGGTCATATTGTCTCAAAGGCCGAAATCGCAGTGGATCCATCAAAAGTAAAAGCAATCATTGACGGTGTAAAACCCACGATTCGAGTTAGGGTTTTATATTCATAACCGGTCAGGTCGACCGTTATTTTTTCGAGTTGAGTCAGTTTCAGGACAAGTGTACCGAGGCGATGCCAGTCGCGTGTATGAGCTATGAGGGTCATGCGTACCAAGTATATGATGATAACGTCATGAACACAGAAGAACAGAATGAGTTATAAGATATATTAGAGTATGCCAGTCATTTTTTTATTTTTATATATAATGGATCGTAGAATTA
>JAURVB010001253.1:0-46850 GCA_033002965.1 Piper betle | reverse complement strand
TCACTTTATTTATTTAATATTAAATTTAATATGGTAAAGGTAAAATCTTTATTTTATTAATTGCTTATAATCATCCGATTTAAAATTAATCGCTTATAGTATGTTCATTAATTATCGACCGTTTATCATTAACATATTTTTATTACTTATGTCCATGTTGATTTTATCCAATAATTAATTAGTTCAGTAACTTTACCCATAACCCATAAAAATGATTATTTTAACAATTTATTACGAGCTAGTATTATTTTTTAACTCAAGTCGGTATCGAGTTAACCCATATTTACAAAATTGTCATTTTCTTCTTCCCCAACGTCCTTCATCTCCTACCTTCTTCTTTATACCAGAAAACAAGTCATGGTGCCTTCTTCTTCAACCCGAAACCAGATCACTTCCTACCCTAACTGCTTCCCTTCCCTAGCAATCCAATTGGAAGCATAAAGCTCATGCTTTACAGCAACTATCCACGTCCAAACTCTGTTCTGCACCAAGACGTGACTCCTGGCCAGCAGCTCTGCCGAGACTGCAAGGTGACCTCCGTCCGGCCAGCAGCACCACCGGGAACTCTTCCCTTCTCCCTGCACGAATACCCAATGTCGAGGCCAAGCGCTGACGAGCTTGCACGGCGTGAGCCTTGGCCGGCCAACTGGTATAGGCGTCTGGGAATCAGCGTTCATCCTTGAAGTTACGCCCACAAGCCCCCATAACTCCACCACCCATCGGCAGCAAGGGTCCAGGTGAACCATCCCTTGGACCCAGCAATCAGCGAGGTCATCGGGGTTGTGAGCGGCTGCCTTGCAATTGTTTACAGTTGCCCATCCTTGCCCAAATTCTTGCACTCATCGGCCATGGCAAATTTCAGTTTACAGTTTAGTTTTAGTTGTTTATTGTTGATTTCAGACTTTATTTCTCATATTTATCAAGCTAATTATCAATTAAAAATAATATGCATGCAAGAAAATTAAGAAGAGGGAGTTAGGAAGGATACCCAAGCAAAGAGGAAGAAGTCGGCACGGGTAAGGAAGAGGAGAAGAAAATGAAATGACGGCTAGGGTATATGAAACACCCTAACACCCGTATTTCATTTAATCAGGTAACCTGGGTAGAGAATAAAATATAATAATAATAATAATAATAATAATAATAATCTAACGTTCTATCCTTCTCCGACTGAGTCGAATATTTTATTTTATTTATTATTATTATTATTTTCACAGTCTTTATAGGTGTAGTTGTTAGACTCTTCTTTAGAGACTGGGAACTCTCCTTACACTTACTACTCCATTCGAACTTGAGTCCCTTCCTTTTGAGTTTGGTCATCGGCAATGCTACTAAGGAGAAGTCTTTAATGAATTTCCGGTAGTAACCCGCTAAGCCAAGAAAGCTTCTGATGTTAGTGACTTACTTGGATTGTGGCCAATCAGTGACTGCTTTCACTTTTGATGGATCCACAACATCTCCGGCCTTTGAGATAATATGACTAAGGAAGTTTACCTCCTACAACCAGAAGTCACACTTTGAGACCTTGGCGAACAGTTGATTTTCTCTTAGGACTTGAAGAGTAATGGACAAATGCCTCTTATGCTCTTCTTCATTATTTGAATAGACTAAAATGTCATCCACAAACACGAAGAATAAACTTATCCAAGTATGCATGAAATACTGTGTTGATGAGTGACATAAAGGCCGTTGGTGCATATATTAGACCAAAAGGCAAGACTAGAAGCTCATAATGTCCATATCGTGTTCAGAAAGTTGTTTTCAGCATGTCTAACTCCTTTACTTGCAACTGCTGATAACCAGACCGCAAGTCTATCTTATAAAATACTCCGGCTATTTTTAGCTGATCAAGCAAGTCATCAATCCTTGGTAAGGGGTACCGATTCTTGACTATCACTTGATTGAGTTTGCGATAGTCAATACACAGCCGAAGTGATCCATCCTTCTTTTTCACAAAAAGAATCAGGGGCTCCCCAGGGTGAAGTACTTGGCCGGATAAAACGTGCTTGCAACAACTCTTCTAGTTGACTCTTTAACTCCTTGAGTTCTGCTGGAGCCATGCGGTATGGTGCTTTAGAAATTGGTGTTACTCCAGGTGCTAGGTCAATGGTGAACTCCACTGCATGCTTAGGAGGTAACCCTGGAAGATCGTCTGGGAATACATCGGGAAACTCTGCTACCACAGGAATCATGGACAACTCTTTGGGATTGGACTCAGATTCAAATAAGTTAGCCAAAAATGCTTTACAACCCTCACCAAACAACTCGACTGCCTCACCGATCGACATGATACAAGAAGATGGATCTTGCAATGACCCTTGGAAAATGACCCCCATCTCACAACTACATGGTTTTGTCACCACTCTCTTCCCTTTACAGTCAAGAAAGCCTGGTCTGCAGACAACCAGTCCATTCCCAACCTTGTACCCCATACATGATAAAGTTCCACACATAGGGTTTCCCTTGTATATCTAAGGATAGGTTAGTCACTCCCAACGTTGTGACTTCACCGTCTCCTGTTGTAGTAGTGGCTCTATAGGACTTCGATAATGGGGATGCTTGGAGTCCTAACCTCTTGACTATTTGAGATGAAATGAATGAATGTGTACACCCCAAATCAAATAAAACATCCACAATGACTCCTTCGATTAGAATTTTACCTTGGACAGTGTGATCATCCTCTTCAATGTCGTCGACTTCAACTGCATAGAGTTTCGCCTTCCCTTTGTTTGCCAGTTGTGCGGTTGGTGGGTAGCAAATAGGAGCTGGTGCCTTCCCTTTCTCAGGCTGCTCTTGTTGTTGCTTTAGAGGCTGATGACACTCCCTCTGTATGTGTCCTGTCCTTCCGCAATTGTAGCACCTTCGGGGCTCCCTACATTCCCCTGAATGCATCTTGTTGCAATTTGGACATCGCCTCAATGGGATATCCTCAAACTTCCTTTTAAGGTTCCCCTCTATGTTCCCTTGGTAGTTCTGTTGCTAGTGTCCTGCTGACCTATTTTGCCTACTAAGAGGGTTGGCATTTTTGTGCTGTGAGGTAACCTTTCCTTGCTTCTCTGTACGGTCATGCTCGAACACCAACTCTTGAGTTGTAACGACCCGACCCAAAGTGCAACGTAATGGGCCTAAGTCATTTCTTTAAAATGGTTAACCTAAGTTAAAAATATGTAGTCCATTCCCACTTATAAACAAGATCTTCTCCCAGTAGGTATTGATGTGGGACTAAGTTGAGGGATCTCACAATCCACCCACATTAAGAAATTTCGTCCCCAAAATTCATACCATTGGCCCATTGCCAGCATCATCCCACGATCTTATTCTGGCCCATGACTAGCAGCCTCGCCAACATCCCTAGTCCAGTCCACCATCTAATATGTAACCAGGTTGCTATGATACCATTTATAACGAGCCAACCCAAAGTGCAAACTAATAGGCTAAGTCATTTCTTAAAAAGTGGTTAACCAAGTTAAAGATCTATAGTCCATCGAGGTCACGAGCCAAGTGTAACTATATGAAACTAAGTGTCTCAAAAATAATTTCCTTTTCATTTTCAAGATTTTAAATAAATCCATAACAATAAATTTAATATACAAATGCTTAGAATAATCTACGTCCCATGAACCGAACCAAAATCCCACTGCCATGCAAACAATCTCGAGAAAAGAATAGTCAAATAATAGAGTCTTCCAGCTGTCCCGACTCTACCCATCCTTCCATGCTCATACCTCCGGAGGCAATTCCCCGTTAGTGATAAAACCACTAAGTTATATAATGACAAGAAATATTAATATATTCCCCACAACATCTGAATTATATCTTTTAGTGATTATGAGCCTATCCTGAGCTCTTAATATGCTGGGAGGGTGGCCGCACATCTAGCTACAATCCCATGTTTGCGCACACACGGTACGTGGCCCTCGGCCTATAGTTATCGATATTTGCCATTGAGTCACCCTCTCGGTATCACAAATGCATAATGAGTCATCTTGCACCACTGCACCCTGTCACCCCTTTCGGCGTTGGGGAAGGTATTTAATGTTTTAAGAATTTTAGGGGGTTATGCCCTGTGCTAGATTGAGTCAATTCATTAACTCTGGTTGCGCTCGGTGCATCGTGGTCGAATATGAACTCAAGTTGACCAAGACTCCCACATAGTAATTTTTTTAACGGTGTTGACCTGTGTCAGACTGGACCAATTCTTTGACCCAGTTGCATTCGGCACATGGTGATCAAATGTGGACTCAGGCTGACCCAGACTCCCAAATCGAAATATATAACATTTCAAGTAATTATACAAACTTGGTATTGTGATGAGGAACCTACAACTATGACACACGATCCTAAAGCCTTCCCTTTGTGAGTCAAATGTGCTCACAAACTATCTAGAGGATGTTTCATTTAACATCAATAGTACTCTCCTTTATATATAAGAATATGTGTGGAATTCAAGAAGTCATTATATTAAATTTTATTAACATGTGTGGAATTTAGGAAGTCATTACATTAAATTTTATAGAAAAGAATGTAATCACTCATAACTATATCATTTGTGTGATATTGTAAAGTCAAAAACTTACTATTAAGTTGTAACGACCCAGCCCAAAGTGCAACGTAATAGGCTAAGTCATTTCTTTAAAATAGGTACCCCGGAAGTTAAAGATCTCTAGTCCATTCCCACTTATAAACAGGATCTTCTCCCAGTAGGTATTAAATGTGGGACTAAGTTGAGGGATCTCACAATCCACCCACCTTAGGGAATTTCGTCCCGAAATGCCTATTCTTGGCCCGTTGTTAGCCCCAGCCCACGTCCTTTTTGGCCCGTGACCGGCAACCTAGCCAACGTTTCTAATCCAGCCCACCATCTAACACGGAACCAGGTCGGCTCTGATACCATTTATAATGATCCGACCCAAAGTGCAATATATTGGGCCAAGTGATTTCTTTAAAATGTGTAACGACCCGCCATTTTTCATGATAATATTGTGGGCCTAACTGGCTAGGTGTTACTCAAAATTATAGCAATTATGTCAAACATTATTAGAAATCATAACTTATAATAAAATCCCACAGTCTTGGACCGTTTCCCAGCAGCCACACTTATTCCTCAATTAAATAACAAAAAGGAGTCCTCATATTACTTTGCTCCATGCTCTAGTTGTCAATCATCTAATCTCGGATCTGCACACCTGCGGAGGCAATTCCGCGTTAGTGATTACAACACTAAGTAGTATAATAGATAAAACAAACAAGTACATTCCACCATTTTCATATATTTATTTTAATATGCAGTGGAGCAATTCCGCTATACTCCAAAACAATGCGGAGGAGGTGTCCGCTGTGATCCGCACACCCCGGCCGTAGCCTTTTTATGGGGAGGCTACCACTACCGTCTCCAGTGCCAGTGCCTCGCACACCCCGACCGTAGCCTTTTTGTGGGGTAGCTATCACTGCACTCGGGTGATTGCTATGCCCCGTTTGTGGGGAAGCTCTCACTACTAATTCTAGTGCCAGTGCCTCGCACACCCCGGCCGTAGCCTTTTTATGGGGAGGCTATCACTGCACTCCAGTGCCAATGCCTTGCACACCCCGGCCGTAGCCTTTTTGTGGGGCGGCTATCACTGCACTCAGGTGATCGCTATGCCCCGTTTGTGGGGAAGCTCTCACTGCCAACTCTAGTGCCAGTGCCTCACACACCCCAGCCGTAGCCTTTTTATGGGGCGGCTATCACTGCACTCGGTGCCAGTGCCTCACACACCCCGGCCGTAGCCTTTTATGGGCGGCAATCACTGCACTCTAGTGCGATGGAGGAATCGCTGTGCCTCACTCACCCCGGCCGTAGCCTTTTTATGGGGCGGCTCCGTGTTGGACTGAGTGCCAGTGCCTCACTCAACCAAGACTTCCACATAGTAATATTAAAGAGTGCGGCCCCGTGTTGGACTGAGTCAATTCCTTGACCCCGGTTGCACTCGGTGCATGGTGGTCAAATCTAGGCTCATGTCGACCAGGACTGCTAAAAGGGAAAATACAACATTTGAAATAAATACACAGACCTAGATAGTTTGTAAGTGAACCTGCAACCATGACCAACAATCTTAATCTGAGCAAGAATATAAAATTATACATAAATATAATTTTATTCGAGTAGAAATGCATGCAACTAAGTGACTAATATATATCATTATTAAAATTCGACAACATAAAACATCCAACATTCACCAATATTAAATATTAAATTATTCATGTGACATAATCATTTAAGTCCTATTTTACATTTTAATTTAATTATCTAAATCATAATTTCCACTTCACTAATGATAAAATAATTATTAACTTATAAAGACGTATTTAATTACTATTATTAGTATATTTTCCTTTGAGATGATAATTACTTAACCACGATCTTGACGATTTAATTTACGGTTTTAATCTTAAATCACTATCATTATTAATATAAATTAAATTAATTAAGTCATTTGATCAAATTATTTAAAATGACTTGTATTATTCAACTCAATAAACGTTTGATCTTTATTTATTTTCATTAGGTTATTTAGGTTTAACGCTTGTGATTTTTACACAATTATAATTTAATAACCCATTTTCTACCTTACTGACTCGTTATTAAAATAATCACTTTATTTACCTACTATTAAATTTAATATCGTAAAGGTGAAAATTTTATTTCATTAATCACTTATAACCATCCGATTTAATTTAATAGCTTATAATACACCGATTAATTTTCCACAGTTTATCATTGCCATATTTTTATTACTTATGTCGATGTCGTACAATAATTAATTAGTTTTAGCAAATGTAACCCATAACCATAGAATAATAATTTTTAGGATTTATTACGGGTTAGTATTATTTTTTAACTTGAGCTGCATCAAGTTAAGTAATATTTACAAGTTTGCCATCTTCTTCTTCCCCGACACTCTTCCCTTCTCCAACCATGATCTTGCCACAAAAACCAGATCACGACCTTCACTAACTGCTTCCTCAACAATCCAATTGATCAACCATATCGAGCAACCCAACACACCATCAACAACAAGATAAAATCAGCAAGCAAGGAAGCCTCAAGTTCGTGCTTTATAGAAGCTATCCAAGGCGACACCGCCGTGCACCAAGGCGCACGACGCCTGACCAGCAGCATGCCGGGAGCGCTTCCCTTCTCCCCACATGACAGCCCACAACATCAAGGCAAGCGCTGTGAGCATGCATGGCCTGAGCCTTGGCCGATGAACTGGTATGGATGCCTAACTTGACAAGCACCGAAGGAATCCCCCACAGCGTTGCCCACTATCCCAACCCCATGCATAGAAATCATAAGACACTAGAGACTGTAACTCAGTTATACTAAACAGACCAATTACAAAGCATGGACGTTGATGAACCAACAGCAAAAGCAAGGCGATCATGAATTGTTGAAACAACAGAAATTTGCATGGCGGTCATGAATTGATGAAGTAGTAAAAAATTAGCATGGCGATCATGAAATGCATGAAAACTAAGAATAGGGAGATAGGAAGAATACCCAATCAAGGATAAAGCCGGCTCCAGTAAGGAATAGGAGAAGAAGATAAGAATGATGGCTAGGGTGAGGAAGATGCCCCCTGTAATGACCCGGCCATTTGTCACAACATTGTGGGCCTAGCTGGCTAGGTGTTACTCACAATTAAGCAAATATGTCTAACATTTTTTTTCAACAAAAACATATATAAAGATCCCACAGTCTTAGACCGTTTCCCAGTAGCCATACTTATTTCCCAAATAAATAAAAAAGGAGTCCTCATATTTATTTTCCTCCATGCCAAATAAGTAGTATAATAGATAAAACAAATCAAATACATGCCACTATTTCCTTATGTTTAGTTTAATATGCGGTAGAGCGATTCCGCTATACTCCAAAACAATGCGGAGGAGGTATCCGCTGTGATCCGCACACCCCGGCCGTAGCCCTTTTGTGGTGAGGCTACCACTACCGTCTCCACTGCCAGTGCCTCGCACACCCCGGCCGTAGCCTTTTTGTGGGAAGCTATCACTGCACTCGGGTGATTCCTAGGCTCCGTTTGTGGGGAAGCTCTCACTACCAATTCTAGTGCCAGTGCCTCGTACACCCCGGCCGAAGCCTTTTTATGGGGAGGCTATCACTGCACTCAGGTGATTACTACGCCCCATTTGTGGGGAAGCTCTCACTACCAATTCTAGTGCTAGTGCCTCACACACCCCGGCCGTAGCCTTTTTATTGGGAGGCTATCACTGCACTCCAGTGCGATGGAGGAATCATTGTGCCTCGCTCACCCCGGCCGTAGCCATTTTAATGGGCGGCTAGCACTACTCCAAAACAATGTCGATGCATTACACAATTTATGCACTTAATACGACCCCGTGTCGGATTGAGTCAATTCTTTGACCCCGGTTGCACTCGGTGCATGGTGGTCGAATCTAGGCTCAGGCCGACCTAAGCTACTAACAAGGAAAGTACTATGTTCTACATATTATACGTACCTGACTTGTGATTTGGTCTGACTATGACCCGTGAACTTTAATCTGAATGGGGGCATAAAATTATACATTAGTATAATTTTGTTTTGCATGAACCTACATGTAACTTACATGACTAATATACTATCAATTTTAAATGATGTAATTAGTTCATGTTAGTCTTCATTCATCACCTCTGCCGTAGCCTTTTTATGGGGCGGCTATCACTACTCCAAAACAATGTCGATGCACTACACAATTTACGCACATAATACGACCCCGTTTCGGACTGAGTCAATTCTTTAACCCCGGTTGCACTCGGTGCATGGTGGTCGAATCTGGGTTCAGGCTGACTTAGCATACCAACAAGTAAAGTACGATGTTCTACATATTATACGTACCTGACTTGTGATTTTGTTTGACTGTGACCCGTGAGCCCTAATACAGTAATGGGGAGGTCGCCTGGGACGGAGATGAGGGATGAAATACTCCCTCCTCCTGCATATACATACACTTCAACCATTCCCTCCATTAAATTCTCATACCCCATCATCCATTGGTATTTCCTAGAACGAGCCCATTCATTAAATTCTTTCACCCCATCATCCATTGGTATTTCCTAAGTTCAACGATCCCTTCATTAAATTCTTACACCCCATCATCCATTAATGAATAGGTATTTTCTAAGTGACCTTAAGTCGAACCATGACCGGTCGAATTTTTAACCAACCATATTGGTTCATCATATTTATTTCATAATATTTAGGCTTGAGTCTTGTAATAAAAATCATGGTTTTTACACCCCGTCTCAAAATAAAATGAAAATGATGGCTAGGGTATGGGAAAACACCCCAACACCTGTATTTCATTTAACAGGCTAGAGAATAAAATATAATAATAATAATATAATAATAATAATATAATAATAATAATAGTAATAATAATCCAACGTTTTATCCTTCTCAGACCAAGTCAAATTTTATTATTATTTTTATTTTTTCACAATCTTTACAGTTCGGACACACGCTATACTAAATAGTACCTGTAAACCTCCATGTCCTCTGGGTGTGAGGCACTCAAACGCGGAGTTATCAGGATCCTCGGGAATGGAACAGTCCCCTCACCAATCCATAGCCCGCTTTGACTATCAGGATCCCTTAGGAGTGGATTGTACAAGTCGATTCATCTTCTCTTCTCTCACTAAAAACTCAATAAAACTATTTATAGGGCTGGGTCGGGATGTATTATAATAGGCATGAAGGCAACTTGAAGTGGATCTTATTTTCGAAAACAAACTCGAGGGATCTCATCCTTGAGGGTTATTAATTCCAAAGAAAATAATCGACCAGATGACCCGTGTTAGGGGGTCCAATAAATCATCCACCTGACACGTCCTACGATCAATAAATCAAATCACCAATAGATTGGAGTGATAAAACCCGTGAAGCGTGTCCTAACGAACCTGGTAGAAGCTTCAAGCGTGTCCACATGCATAGGCGGCAAGCTCCTACTCCGTTTCTACACATCAAAACTAAATACGAACGCCCGCTCATGATGCATACATATTCTATACGACACTCACATTACTCACGCATCAATCAACACACATCAATAATAGTCAATATGAGTTTAACTAGTCTACGTTGTATTAGATGACATCAATTCTTTAGTCTGCCTAATTAATTCCTTATCATTTGTTACTATCACAAATCACACAAATTCACATTTTTATTAGCATGAAAGTATCTAAGACATCAATCATAAAATCCTAGCATCCTAGCATGCACTTCAATCACATTACTCACGCATCAATCAACACGCAGTTCGTGGCTCGAATTCGGCATGCTATGGTGTCAGTAGTTTGATAGAGTTTGACTGGAGGGATTCGGCAAAAAATCAGGTGATTTTCGATGAATTTCGGTGAATCAGGTCCTCAGGCAGTTTTTCGGCTACTGCTCCGGCGGTGCAATCAAGGGTAAGGGTTAGTACCGTCTTGGCGAGCTTCACCCAATGGTGGTGACGACAAAGGCAGCCGCAGTGGCAATGACCACAGGCAGCAGTGTCAAGTCGGTCGGGGTGGTTGGTCTCCCTGATCGAACTCATAGACAGCCTCGATAGCGGCGCTAGATAGGGGGAACAGTAAGGGAGGTCAAGGGGAAGGCTTTGACGTCACAGTGGCGGTGTTCCAGCGCAGACGGTGGCGGAATCCTATTGGGAACAGCCATGAAATCATGGCAATTTCTGGCATCGCGACGACTGGACGGTGGCCGGGCGTGGTCGAGGCGACAAGGAAACAACACGACCCGGCACACGACTGGGCGGCGTCGATTGGTGCCAAGGTGGTGTCGGAGGTGGTGGCGACAACCTCAAGGGTGGCAGATAGGGTTTGGGGTGGTGAAGATGTCGGGGGTTTTTGGGGAGGGATATGAGAAATATAGGAGTGGCAAACTTGTAAATAGAACTTGACTCAACATTGGCTTGAGTCAAGAATAATAACTAACTTGCAATAAATACAAGAAAAATCCAGAAAGATGGGGAAAAATCCAAAAAATCAAACAAAACATCACAACATCTAAATGACATGCTATAAAACTAATAATCCACCCAAATACAATCTAACGCGTACTAATGCGTTAATTGACCTAACTAATTCTACGGTCAGAACATGAAGAAAAAATAAAATCATCAACTGTAATACTCTTATATCTACAGATATCTCAGTCTGGTGATGTATATCTAACGCTATAATCGATACTTGAATATACATGAACCCTCATAGCACGTGCACATGGTCAGCCTCTGCCCCGTGCACGTGCTCTGAAAGCTGAACTGACTCAAAAACCCTGACTCGAGTCGCAGGTTTTACACTCTTCTTATCCAGTCTACACCTATCGTTTATTTGTTTGACTCTAGTAGTATGGATGCGTTCATAGCCAAGACAATTGTCGATAAAATCGGTTTGTTTGTAGAGGATGTAGTCTATAACTTGGTTGTGTCAACTCCTACCAGAGCCGTACACACCACCAGTGTGTGTGTAGGGTATCGCTGCGGTTGTCTAGCAGCGCATCCTTTTCTCTAAATTCATAGTTTTGCCGATGTGAGAGTTTAACACAATAATTGGCGTGGATCGGATGACCCACCACTGACATTGATTGACTTCCAAGAGAAGAGGGTTCAGCTCAAACTTAAGAGGAATATGCTGATTGTATTCAAGGGATAAGGTATAGATAGAGGAGGATGTCTGATATCCTATCAGTGGGCTCATAGATTGGTAGACATGGGTTGTGAGGTCTTCCATACCACCGTTGTGGATACACCATATCCATCAGCACCAATGTTGGCACGAAATCTAGTGGCCATTTAGTTCATAGATGTCTTTCAAGATGAGGTGCCTGGACTACCACAGGCCAGAGAGGTGGCGTTCACTATTGATTTGGTCCTGAGTATCGTGACAATCTCTACGAGACTCTATTTGATGGGACCGCTTGAGCTCAAGGAGCTCAAGACTCTGTTGTAGGAGCTATTGGAGATGGGCCTCATCAGACCGAGTGTCTCCCCTTGGGGCACTCCAGTTCTCTTCGTCAAGAAGAAGGATGGCAGCATGAGATTGTGCATCGATTACATAATGCTCAACCAGGTTACATTGATGAACCATTATCCCATCTCACGGATATATAATTTGTTTGATCAGCTTCGATCAAGCTGCCATCAATTGACCATACAAGAGGAGGATGTAACGTAGACATCTTTTAGGACTAAGTATAGGCACTACGAGTTCTTAGTCATTCCTTTTGTACTGACTAACGCATGATAGCGTTCACGGATGTAACGACCCGGCCATTTGTCACAACATTGTGGGGGTTTAGTAATAAAATCACATGTGACATGCTCCCATTTCCAGGTAGGTATCTCTAAAGGTTGTAATAATCCACCGGGTAGTTGATGTTGGGCTTTGATCAATTGGCACGTCTGACACTTGGAAACAAAATCCACCACATCCCTCTTCATTCCAACCCACCAGTAGGTTCGTTTCAAGTCCTGGTACATCTTTGTAACACCAGGGTGTATTGAGAACCTTGAACGATGAGCTTCTTCCAGAATATCTCGTTTTAATGCATCATTATTGGGTACACACAATCTCCCTCTAAACCCTGGAAGTTCACCTGGAAATACGTCCGGAAATTCTGCTACCACCGAAATCATGGACAACTCTTTGGGTTTGGACTCAGGCCCCTCTAAAGTTGCCGAAAAAACTTAACAACCCTCACCAAACCACTCAGTTGCCTCACTAACCGACACAATACAAGAGGATGGATCATTCCATGACCCTTGGAAAATGACCCCTGTGAGATCCCTTGTAACGACCCGCCATTTTTCACGATATTGTGGGCCTAGTTGGCCAGGTGTTACTCACAATTAAGTAAATATGACTAACATTTTTTATTTAACAAAAACATATATAAAGATCCCACAGTCTTGGACCGTTTCCCAGCAGCCACACTTATTTCTCAATTAAATAAAAAAAGGAGTCATCATATTTATTTTGCTCCATACTCTGGATGTCAATCTCCTAATCTCGTATTTGCATACCTGCGGAGGCAATTCCGCGTTAGTGATTACAACACTAAGTAGTATAATAGATAAAACAAGACAAGTACATTCTACTATTTCCTGATGTTTATTTTAATATGCGGTGGAGCGATTCTGCTATACTCCAAAACAATGCGGAGGAGGTATCCGCTGTGATCCGCACACCCCGGCCGAAGCCTTTTTTTGGGGAGGCTACCACTACCGTCTCCAGTGCCAGTGCCTCGCACACCCCGGATGATGCCTTTTTTGTGGGGAGGCTACCACTACCGTCTCCAGTGCCAGTGCTTCGCACACCCCGGCCGTTGTGAGATCCCTCAACTTAGTCCCACATTAATACCTACTGGGAGAAGATCCTGTTTATAAGTGGGAATGCACTATAGATCTTTAACTTCTGGGGTACCCATTTTAAAGAAATGACTTAGCCCATGACGTTGCACTTTGGGCTGGGTCGTTACAAATGGCATTAGAGCCGACCT
This sequence comes from Piper betle, assembly GCA_033002965.1. Lineage (NCBI taxonomy): Eukaryota > Viridiplantae > Streptophyta > Magnoliopsida > Piperales > Piperaceae > Piper > Piper betle. The sequence goes on along the minus strand of JAURVB010001253.1, from coordinate 33,294 downwards.
GGTTCCGTGTTATATCGTGGGCTGGATTAGAAACGTTGGCTAGGCTGCCGGTCACGGGCCAGAAAGGACGTGGGCTGGGGCTTGCAATGGGCTAAGAATAGGCATTTCGGGGACGAAATTTCCTAAGGTGGGTGGCTTGTGAGTTCCCTCAACTTAGTCCCACATCTAATACCTACTTGGAGAAGATCCTGTTTATAAGTTGGAATGGACTAGAGATCTTTAACTTCCGGGGTACCCATTTTAAAGAAATGACTTAGCTCATTATGTTGCACTTTTAGCTGGGTCGTTACAGCCGTAGCCTTTTGTGGGGCGGCTATCACTGCACTCAGGTGATTGCTATGCCCCGTTTGTGGGGAAGCTCTCACTACCAATTCTAGTGCCAGTGCCTCACACACCCCGGCCGTAGCCTTTTTATGGGGCGGCTATCACTGCATTCCAGTGCCAGTGCCTCACACACCCTGGCCGTAGCCTTTTTATGGGGCGGCTATCATTGCACTCTAGTGCGATGGAGGAATTGTTGTGCCTCACTCACCCTGGCCGTAGCCTTTTTATGGGGTGGCTATCACTATTCCAAAACAATGTCGATGCATTACAAAATTCACGTACATAACACGACCCAGTGTCGGATTGAGTCAATTCATTGACCCCGGCAGCACTCGGTGCATGGTAGTCGAATCTGGGCTCAGGCCGACCTAGGTTACCAACAAGGAAAGTATGATGTTCTATCTATTATACGTACCTGATTTGTGATTACGTCTGACTATGACCCGTGAACCCTAATACAGTAATGGGGAGGTCGCCTGGGACGGAGATAAGGGATGAAATACTCCCTCCTCCGGCATATATATACACTTCAACCATTCCCTCCATTAAATTCTCATACCCCATCATCCATTGGTATTTCCTAGGTTCAACGACCCCTTCATTAAATTCTCACACTCCATCATCCATTGGTATTTCCTAAGTTCAACGACCCCATTCTCACTACTCCATACAGAATAAATGACGGCTAGGGTTTGTGGAAGCACCCTTTCACCATAATTCCTTTAACCGCGTAATTGGGTAATTAACACGGTTCACTTAACCTTTTCACTCAACCTCTTAAATGGTATGGTTCACTTTACTAGTTTAAACGGTTAAATGGTATGGTTTACTTAACTGGATAAAAATACTTAACCGGTTAACTAATACTTTCCACTTGACCGGGTAATTTAATAATTAACCGGGTAGCGGGTAAATAATTTAAACAAATTCATGGATAACCAACGTTCGATCCCACCGCGTCGAATATATATATATATATATATATATATATATATATATATATATTTCCGGGTCTTTACACGCCCCATAAAAGGCTACGGCCGGGGTGTGTGAGGCACTGGCACTGGAGTGCAGTGATAGCCGCCCCATAAAAAGGCTACGGCCGGTGTGTGTGAGGCACTGGCACTAGAATTGGTAATGAGAGCTTCCCCACAAACGGGGCATAGCAATCACTTGAGTGCAGTGACAGCCACCCCACAAAAAGGTTACGGCCGGGGTGTGCAAGGCATTGGCACTAATGTGTAGTGATAGCCTCCCCATAAAAAGGCTACGGCTGGGGTTTGCGAGGCACTAACACTAGAATTGGTAGTGAGAGATTCCCCACAAACGGGGCGTAGTAATCACCCGAGTACAGTGATAGCTACCCCACAAAAAGGCTACGGCCGGGGTGTGCGAAGCACTGGCACTGGAGACGGTAGTGGTAGCCTCCCCACAAAAGGCTACGGCCGGGGTGTGCGGATCACAGCGGATACCTCCTCCGCATTGTTTTGGAGTATAGCGCAATCGCTCCACCGCATATTAAAATAAACATAATGAAATAGTGGAATGTACTTGTTTTATTTTATTTATTATACTACTTAGTGTTGTAATCACTAACGCGGAATTGCCTCCGCAGAGTATGATTAGGTGATTGACATCAAGAGTATGGAGCAAAATAAATATGAGGACTCCTTTTTTTATTTAATTGAGGAATAAGTGTGGCTGCTGGGAAACGGTCCAAGACTGTGGGATCTTATATATGTTTTTGTTAAATAAAAATGTTAGTCATATTTACTTAATTGTGAGTAACACCTGGCCAGCTAGGTCCACAATGTTGTGACAAATGGCCGGGTCGTTACAGTTGGTGTTTAATATAGTTATGTGTGATTATGTTTTTTATAAAATTTAATATTGTGACTTCTTGAATTACACACATATTAATAAAATTTAATGTAGTGACTTCTTAAATTCTACTCATATTCTTCTACATAAACAAGAATTCTTTTGATTGTTAAATAAAACATCAACTTGATAGTTTGTGTGCACATTTGGCTCATAAAGGGAAGAGTTTAGAGAAGTTTCATTCATATTAGGATCACGTATCATAGTTACAGGTGCTTCAACAAAATTTCAGGTTCGTATAATTAGTCAAAATTGTATATATTCCTATGTAGGAGTCTTGGTCGGTTTGAGCCCACATTGGACCACCATGCACCGAGCGCAATCGGGGTTAATGAATTGGCTTAGTCCAACAAGGGGCAGGACCCTTAAAAATTACTATGTGGAGTATTTGTATGCCTGAGCCTCTATCCGACCACCATGTACCGACTGCAATTGGGTTTAAAGAATTGGCTCAATCTGACATGGGACAACACCGTTAAAAATATTACTATGTGGAAGTCTTGGTCGGCCTGAGCCACATTCGACCACCATGCATTAAGAGCAATTGGGATAAAAGAATTGGCTCAGTCCGAGAGAGGGCAGCACCCTTTAAATTCTTAAAAGATTAAAATTCCTGCCCCCATGCCAAAACTTGTGATACCGAGAGGGTGAGTCAATGGCAAATATCGGTAACTATATGCCGAGGACCACGTAGTGTGTGTGCGCATGCATGGGATTGTAGCTAAATGGGCGGTCACCCTCCTAGCATCTTAAGAGGCTAGCATAGGCTCAAAATCACTCAATGTAAAATTAATGATGTTGTAGAATATATTGATTTTTTCTTGTAATTATATGACTTAATGTTTTTGTAATGACCCGCCTAAACTGCACCGGGTGTTACAAAAAATATGTACTAATGTAAACGTAACATGCAAGAATATAATAATTCCAGAACAAGAATTTTAATACTGCAATTAAGTCTAAAAGTCATAAATCGTAAAAATAAGTTCTCAAGCATATGATAATATATAAAATAACTCTCCCACAGTCTCGAACCGTTTCCCATAGCCATATTTATTACACAAGAGAATAATAAGGAAGTCCAACTTTATTATCGATTCACCATACCTTGGTTGGTAAAAGAACCACCAACAACACTTCTATTCTTCAGTCCAAAGCTGCTCACCTGGGAGGCAATTCCGCGTTAGTGATAAAACAACTAAGCCGCATAATTAAATGAAACAAGTAATTAAAATCCCTATTATCATTTCAACCGTCTTTATTATCGTTTCACAAGTCTTTTAGTAATTATCTATCAGGTCATTCTGAGATTAGTAATTGTCTCTCAGGTCATTCTGGGATTTGTAAAAGTCTCTTAGGTCATTCTAAGATTAGTAATTGTCTCTCAGGTCGTTTTGAGATTAGAAATTTTCTCCCAGTTCACTCTGAGATTTAGGTGGTCTCCCAGGTCATTCTAAAATTAGTCATTATCTCCCAACTTATTCTTAAATTAGAAATCGTCTCCAAGTTCATTCTGAGATTTGTAAAGACTGTGGAAAAAAATGGACACGAACACGGTCACGGAAGAACCGAACGTGTTATATTCTTTACCAGGTAAATTTTACCCAGTTAATTATTACGCATTTTTATTTACCCGGGTTACCCTGCTAAGTGAAATACGGTGTTTTTACATTCCCTAGTCATCATTTCATTTTATTTTATGAAGGATGTAACGACTCTGCCATTTGTCACAACATTGTAGGCCAAGCTGGCTAGGTTTTACTCACAATTAAGCAAATATGTCTAACATTTTTTTAACAAAAACATCTATAAAGATCCCACAGTCTTAGACCGTTTCCCAGTAGCCACACTTATTTCTCAAATAAATAAGAAAAAGGAGTCCTCATATTTATTTTGCTCCATGCCCTGGTTGTCAATCACCTAATTTCATATCTGCACACCTGTGGAGGCAATTCCGCGTTAGTGATTACAACACTAAGTAGTATAATAGATAAAACAAATCAAGTACATTCCACTATTTCCTTATGTTTATTTTAATATGCGGGGGAGCGATTCCGCTATACTCCAAAACAATGCAGAGGAGGTATCCGCTATGATCCGCACACCCCAGCCGTAGCCCTTTTGTGGGGAGGCTACCACTACCGTCTCCAGTGCCAGTACCTCGCACACCCCGGCCGTAGCCTTTTTGTGGGGAAGCTATCACTGCACTCAGGTTGATTGCTACTGCCCCGTTTGTGGGGAAGCTCTCACTACCAATTCTAGTGCCAGTGCCTCGCACACCCCGGCCGTAGCCTTTTTATGGGGAGGCTATCACTTCACTCCAGTGCCAGTGCCTTGCACACCCCGGCCGTAGCCTTTTTATGGGAAGGCTATCGCTGCACTCATGTGATTGCTATGCCCCGTTTGTGGGGAAGCTCTCACTGCCAACTCTAGTGCCAGTGCCTCGCATACCCCAGTCATAGCCTTTTTATGGGGAGGCTATCACTGCACTCAGGTGATTGGTACGCCCCGTTTGTGGGGAAGCTCTCACTACCTACTCTAGTGATAGTGCCTCGCACACCCCGGCCATAGCCTTTTTATGAGGAGGCTATCATTCCATTCCAGTGTGATGGAGGAATTGTTGTGCTTCGCTCACCCCAGCCGTAGCCTTTTTATGGGGTGGCTATCACTACTCTAAAACAATGTCGATGCGTTACACAATTTACGTACATAATACGACCCAGTGTCGGACTGAGTCAATTCTTTGACCCCGGTTACACTCGGTGCATGGTGGTCGAATATGAGCTCAATCCGACCTAGGCTACCAATAAGGAAAATACTATGTTCTACCTACTATACGTATTTGACTTGTGATTTCGTCTGACTATGACCCATGAACCCTAATCTAAATGAGGGCATAAAATTATACATTCATATAATTTTATTTTGCATGAACATACATGCAACTTACATGACTAATATACTGTCAACTTTAAATGATGTAATTAGTTCATGTTAGTCTTCATTTCTTATTAAATTTTCAGGTATTCTAATGATAATTAATTATTAATTATCCCCATCCAAATCCCTATTATCTAATTGATAATTTAATTATTAACATGTCCCATAATTAATTCTTTTGTATTTACCTTATATTTTAAGTCAACCGCATCGAGTTCTCCAATATTTACCTGGTTGTCATTCTACTTTAACAATTCATTTAACGACCCCAAAGCTCCTAGCTTTATTATAGTCAACCCGTGAATGCCGGTATTTTCATCATGCGTGGTGACCAACTAGTAACGTGTCGGCCTCGATTTGCTGCCATGGCATCTCCAACTTGGCCACCACATGGCAACCCTCAACCAATCCATGGGGACCCCATTCCAGCCACCCAATCAGCAACCCCGACCTGACCATGGTGACTCCATGTCGGTCACATAATCAACCTATGACCCATGGCGTCTACCCTAGTCGGCCACATAAACAGCACCCGACCAGACCCATGACGACTACTCTAGTCAGCCACATAAACAACAACCAACCAGCATGTCTTCTTTTCCATCCACCCAATTTCAGACCCCAACTTCTATCTACCCCACTGATCCGATTGGAAAAACCCCAATGATCCAATCTTTATCCGTTGCTATCACATGAAACTTGGACTACACCCTATATGGGGACCTTAATTTCACCATTAATGGTGGCTGACCTGCAGCCATGGTGACCATGTCCTGCCCCATCAAGGTGACGACCAGCACCACCCCAGGTGATGACCAGTCTGCACTTTCCATGGCGGATCCACGTTTGGCCAGCAACACCACCCATGGCAACACCGACCTGTTCTCCCCTCGGATATCAGACCTGTGTGCCTCCTCGACGGTCTGTTTTGGCCCTCCAAGGTGACTCCATCTGACCAGCATCACCGTCGGGAGCAATTCCCACCTCCAGCACTTCAACCCCGCACCATGGAAGGAAACATGACATGGTTGCTGCTGGAAAACAGCAGGACGTCCTCCTGGTTTTCTTCTTCCCTTGTTGATTTCTCATATAATTCTTATGTTTATCGACCGATTCAACTATAAGTATCCAATTTAAAATTACTTTTCAATTAACCGGGTAATTCATACTTATCCAGCTAACGAATTTTTTTCCCATGTTCGATCCCACTGCGTCAAATTATTATTATTATTATTATTATTATTCTTTTCCGGGTCTTTACAATCTCCCCCACTTAGAATTATTTCATCCCCGAAATATTATAGCATAAATAGGATATTGATAATTAAGTACATCTCCAGTATAAGTTCATGTTACAACAATTACATGGATTTTATGCTATAAACAAGATAGGATATTTTCTGTCCATTTCCTATTCAGTCTCCCATGAAGCTCCTTATCCCTGATTTCTGTCCATTTCCAGTTCATTTTCTACATTACTGACTCGTTATTAAAATAATCACTTTATTTATTTAATATTAAATTTAATATGGTAAAGGTAAAATCTTTATTTTATTAATTGCTTATAATCATCCGATTTAAAATTAATCGCTTATTGTTCATTAATTATCGACCGTTTATCATTAACATATTTTTATTACTTATGTCCATGTTGATTTTATCCAATAATTAATTAGTTCAGTAACTTTACCCATAACCCATAAAAATGATTATTTTAACAATTTATTACGAGCTAGTATTATTTTTTAACTCAAGTCGGTATCGAGTTAACCCATATTTACAAAATTGTCATTTTCTTCTTCCCCAACGTCCTTCATCTCCTACCTTCTTCTTTATACCAGAAAACAAGTCATGGTGCCTTCTTCTTCAACCCGAAACCAGATCACTTCCTACCCTAACTGCTTCCCTTCCCTAGCAATCCAATTGGAAGCATAAAGCTCATGCTTTACAGCAACTATCCACGTCCAAACTCTGTTCTGCACCAAGACGTGACTCCTGGCCAGCAGCTCTGCCGAGACTGCAAGGTGACCTCCGTCCGGCCAGCAGCACCACCGGGAACTCTTCCCTTCTCCCTGCACGAATACCCAATGTCAAGGCCAAGCGCTGTGAGCTTGCACGGCGTGAGCCTTGGCCGGCCAACTGGTATAGGCGTCTGGAATTAACGTTCATCCTTGAAATTACGCCCACAAACCCCCATAACTCCACCACCCATCGGCAGCAAGGGTCCAGGTGAACCATCCCTTGGACCCAGCAATCAGCGAGGTCATCGGGGTTGTGAGCGGCTGCCTTGCAATTGTTTACAGTTGCCCATCCTTGCCCAAATTCTTGCACTCATCGGCCATGGCAAATTTCAGTTTACAGTTTAGTTTTAGTTGTTTATTGTTGATTTCAGACTTTATTTCTCATGTTTATCAAGCTAATTATCAATTAAAAACAATATGCATGCAAGAAAATTAAGAAGAGGGAGTTAGGAAGGATACCCAAGCAAAGAGGAAGAAGTCGGCACGGGTAAGGAAGAGGAGAAGAAAATGAAATGACGGCTAGGGTATATGAAACACCCTAACACCCGTATTTCATTTAATTGGGTAACTGGGTAGAGAATAAAATATAATAATAATAATAATTATAATAATAATCTAACGTTCTATCCTTCCCCGACTGAGTCGAATATTTTATTTTATTTATTATTATTATTATTTTCACAGTCTTTATAGGTGCAGTTGTTAGACTCTTCTTTAGAGACTGGGAACTCTCCTTACACTTACTACTCCATTCGAACTTGAGTCCCTTCCTTTTGAGTTTGGTCATCGGCAATGCTACTAAGGAGAAGTCTTTAATGAATTTCCGGTAGTAACCCGCTAAGCCAAGAAAGCTTCTAATGTCAGTGACTTACTTGGATTGTGGCCAATCAGTGACTGCTTTCACTTTTGATGGATCCACAACAACTCCGGCCTTTGAGATAATATGACTAAGGAAGTTTACCTCATACAACCAGAAGTCACACTTTGAGACCTTAGCGAACAGTTGATTTTCTCTTAGGACTTGAAGAGTAATGGACAAATGCCTCTTATGCTCTTCTTCATTATTTGAATAGACTAGAATGTCATCCACAAACACGAGAATAAACTTATCCAAGTATGCATGAAATACTGTGTTGATGAGTGACATAAAGGCCGTTGGTGCATATATTAGACCAAAAGGCAAGACCAGAAGCTCATAATGTCCATATCGTGTTCAGAAAGTTGTTTTCAGCATGTCTAACTGCTTTACTTGCAACTGCTGATAACCAGACCACAAGTCTATCTTATAAAATACTCCGGCTATTTTTAGCTGATCAAGCAAGTCATCAATCCTTGGTAAGGGGTACCGATTCTTGACTATCACTTGATTGAGTTTGCGATAGTCAATACACAGCCGAAGTGATCCATCCTTCTTTTTCACAAAAAGAATCAGGGGCTCCCCAGGGTGAAGTACTTGGCTGGATAAAACGTGCTTGCAACAACTCTTCTAGTTGACTCCTTAACTCCTTGAGTTGTGCTGGAGCCATGCGGTATGGTGCTTTAGAAATTGGTATTACTCCAGGTTCTAGGTCAATGGCGAACTCCACTGCGTGCTAAGGAGGTAACCTTGGAAGATCGTCTCGGAATACATCGGGAAACTCTGCTACCACAGGAATCATGGACAACTCTTTGGGATTGGACTCAGATTCAAATAAATTAGCCAAAAATGCTTTACAACCCTCACCAAACAACTTGACTGCCTCACCGATCAACATGATACAAGAAGATGGATCTTGCAATGACCCTTGGAAAATGACCCCCATCTCACAACTACATGGTTTTGTCACCACTCTCTTCCCTTTACAGTCAAGAAAAGCCTGGTCTGCACACAACCCGTCCATTCCCAACCTTGTACCCCATACATGATAAAGTTCCACACATAGGGTTTCCCTTGTATATCTAAGGATAGGTTAGTCACTCCCAACGTTGTGACTTCACCGTCTCCTGTTGTAGTAGTGGCTCTATAGGACTTCGATAATGGGGATGCTTGGAGTCCTAACCTCTTGACTATTTGAGATGGAATGAATGAATGTGTACACCCCAAATCAAATAAAACATCCACAATGACTCCTTCGATTAGAATTCTACCTCGGACAGTGTGATCATCCTCTTCAATGTCGTCGACTTCAACTGCATAGAGTTTCGCCTTCCCTTTGTTTGCCAGTTGTGCGGTTGGCGGGTAGCAAATAGGAGCTGGTGCCTTCCCTTTCTCAGGCTGCTCTTGTTGTTTGCTTTAGAGGCTGATGACACTCCCTCTGTATGTGTCCTGTCCTTCCGCAATTGTAGCACCTTCGGGGCTCCCTGCATTCCCCTGAATGCATCTTGTTGCAATTTGGACATCGCCTCAATGGGATATCCTCAAACTTCCTTTTAAGGTTCCCCTCTATGTTCCCTTGGTAGTTCTGTTGCTAGTGTCCTGCTGACCTATTTTGCCTACTAAGAGGGTTGGCATTTTTGTGCTGTGAGGTAACCTTTCCTTGCTTTTCTGTACAGTCATGCTCGAACACCAACTCTTGAGTTGTAACGACCCGACCCAAAGTGCAACGTAATGGGCCTAAGTCATTTCTTTAAAATGGTTAACCCAAGTTAAAGATATGTAGTCCATTCCCACTTATAAACAGGATCTTCTCCCAGTAGGTATTGATGTGGGACTAAGTTGAGGGATCTCACAATCCACCCACATTAAAAAATTTCGTCTCCAAAATTCATACCATTGGCCCATTGCCAGCCCCATCCCACGATCTTATTTTGGCCCATGACTAGCAGCCTCGCCAACATCCCTAGTCCAGTCCACCATCTAATATGTAACCAGGTTGCTATGATACCATTTGTAACGACCCAACCCAAAGTGCAAACTAATAGGCTAAGTCATTTCTTAAAAAGTGGTTAACCAAGTTAAAGATCTATAGTCCATCGAGGTCACGAGCCAAGTGTAACTATATGAAACTAAGTGTCTCAAAAATAATTTCCTTTTCATTTTCAAGATTTTAAATAAATCCATAACAATAAATTTAATATACAAATGCTTAGAATAATCTACGTCCCATGAACCGAACCAAAATCCCACTGCCATGCAAACAATCTCGAGAAAGAATAGTCCAATAATAGAGTCTTCTAGCTGTTCCGACTCTACCCATCCTTCCATGCTCATACCTCCGGAGGCAATTCCGCGTTAGTGATAAAACCACTAAGTTATATAATTACAAGAAACTATTAATATATTCCCGACAACATCTGAATTATGTCTTTTAGTGATTATGAGCCTATCCTGAGCTCTTAATATGTTGAGAGGGTGGCCGCACATCCAGCTACAATCCCATGTATGTGCACACAAGCTACGTGGCCCTAGGCCTTTAGTTATCGATATTTGCCATTGACTCACCCTCTCGGTATCACAAATGCATAATGAGTCGTCTTGCACCACTGCGCCCTGTCACCCCTTTCGGCGTGGGGGAAGGTATTTAATGTTTTAAGAATTTTAGGGGGTTCTGCCCTGTGCTAGATTGAGTCAATTCATTAACCCTGGTTGCACTCGGTGCATCGTGGTCGAATAAGACCTCAAGTTGACCAAGACTCGCACATAGTAATTTTTTAAGGGTGTTGACCTGTGTCGGACTGGACCAATTCTTTGACCCCAGTTGCACTCGGCACATGGTGATCAAATGTGGACTCAGGCTGACCTAGACTCCCAAATCGAAATATATAACATTTCAAGTAATTATACAAACTTGGTATTTTGATGAGGAACCGGCAACTATGACACACGATCCTAAAGCCTTCCCTTTGTGAGTCAAATGTGCTCACAAACTATCTAGAGGATGTTTCATTTAACATCAATAGAACTCTCCTTTATATAGAAGAATATGTGTGGAATTCAAGAAGTCATTATATTAAATTTTATTAACATGTGTGGAATTTAGGAAGTCATTACTTTAAATTTTATAGAAAAGAATGTAATCACTTATAACTATATCATTTGTGTGATATTGAAAAGTCAAAAACTATCTATAAAGTGAATACAAATGGGTTATAAATGATATTGATTATTAAGAATTTATTTAATTAAATATTATTTATGTTTCATTGTAAGATTTATAAAACCCTATATAAAATAAGCTAATTATTTTTTTCGGGGTTTTACATGAGTAGTGGCTGAGTCGATCACTTTGGTTATCGTACTCCTTGGCTCTGAGCAATCATACCCCTCAATTTTGGCTTCAATCCCCAAAAGAATTTGTCAGCTCTAGCGTTATCGAATGCCAGAATCCTAGGTGCAAAACGCTCCAGCTGTAAGAATTTCTTGGCATATTCTCGGAATGAATCCTCCCCCTGAGCCAAATTGGCGAACTCTAGTGCTTTCTTCTGGACAGCGGGCTCTGGAAAATATATTCAATTGAAAGGTGGCCCAAATTCTGCCCACGTGATGGAAGAAATCTCACGTCGATGGAATGTGGTTTTTTCCATTGATTTCCACCAGTAAGATGCTTCCTCCTCATGCATGCATGTTGCCAACCTCACTTGATGGCGGTGGAGTTCAGACAGAGCCCTAAACACTTTTTCGTAATGTCTATCCAGCTCTCCACCTTATTCGATTGATCCCTCCAATAAATACCTCAGCTCCATTCATCCTGAACTTTTCCACAATGTAATGGTCACTATCATCAACAACTAACGGCAACACTTGTCGGACTATCGGTGGCACTGGGTTTGGAAGCTCCCCTCGCTCACCCGGGTCTGGTAACCCTACCTGCCTTTGGGCACGCCTCTGACCACCGTCTGGGGTGATGCTGGGACCCGCTACTGAGTATGAGGCTCCATTCCCTGCTACCACTCCTGGTAACCGCTGAACAATATTTTGAACCACAGAATTTGTATTTGCTGAAGCCTGCGCCAGTCTGTGTATGGCCGTCAGGATTTGGCCCAATACATTCTCTCTGTTTGAATTTGACTACGTAGAGCGGTTTGACTGTCTACGAGTGCCTGCCATCTAAAACGTCGAAAATTTTTCCCATCATGGTTCATTAATATGTTCTTTCCAGTTATGACTTAGGTTTATTAGCGAATGAATTTGTTAATTAATAACCCAAAACATTGGGAAAAGATAAGTACTGGACTTTTCAACAAGGTACTTGAGTCATAAAGTGTGAGCTTGTGGGAAACCGTGCTCTGATAACACCTGTAATGACCCGCCCAAACCAGCTGGGGGTTACTCAAAAAGATAAATGAGGTACACATAACATGCAAGAACATGAATCTAATACGGCAAACAATTCTAGAAATTTATAATTAATAAAAATAAATTATGTCCTGATAGCGTGTGACAATACATAAAAATAAAGTCCCACAGTCTCTAACCGTTTCCCATAGCCACACTTATAACACAAGAGAATAAAAGGAAGTCCAATTTATTATCAATTTACCAAACCACCAACACACTTTTATTCCTCTGTCCAAAGCTGCTCACTTGCGGAGGCAATTCCGTGTTAGTGACAAAACCACTAAGCCACATAATTAAAAGGAAGAAGTCAATATAAACCCTATTATCATATCTTGAGACTTTTAGTTGTTATGAGCCTATGCTGAGCTGTTCATATGTTGGGAGGGGTGGCCACCCCATCCAATTCCAATCCCATTGATGCGCACACACACTATGTGAACCACAGCCTATATGTAACGACCCGGCCCAAAGTGCAACGTAATGGGCTAAGTCATTTCTTTAAAATGGGTACCCCGAAAGTTAAAGATCTCTAGTCCATTCCCACTTATAAACAGGATCTTCTCCTCCCAGTAGGTATTAGATGTGGGACTAAGTTGAGGGATCTCACAATCCACCTACCTTAGGAAATTTCGTCCCCAAAATGCCTATTCTTGGCCCATTACTAGCCCCAGCCCACGTCCTTTTTCGCCCGTGACCGGCAGCCTAGCCAACGTTTCTAGTCTTCGCCCGTTGCTAACCCCAGCCCACGACCTTTTTGGCCCTGTGACTGGCAACCTAGCTAACGTCCATAATCCATCCCACCATCTAACACGGAACCAGGTCGGCTCTGATACCATTTGTAATGACCTAGTCCAAAGTGCAACGTAATGGGCTAAGTCACCATCTAACACGGAACCAGGTCGGCTCTGATGCCACCTGTAACGACCCGCCATTTTTCACGATATTGTGGGCCTAGCGGGCCAGGTGTTACTCACAATTAAGTAAATAATGACTAATATTTTTTATTTAACAAAAACACATATAAAGATCCCACATTCTTGGACCGTTTCCCAGCAGCCACACTTATTTCTCAATTAAATAAAAAAAGGAGTCCTCATATTTTTTTGCTCCATGCTCTGGATGTCAATCTCCTAATCTCGTATTTGCATACCTGCGGAGGCAATTTCGCGTTAGTGATTACAACACTAAGTAGTATAATAGATAAAACAAGACAAGTACATTCCACTATTTCCTTATGTTTATTTTAATATGCGGTGGAGCGATTCCGCTATACTCCAAAACAATGCGGAGGATCCGTTGTGATCCGCACACCCTCGCCGTAGCCTTTTTCGTGGGGAGGCTACCACTACCGTCTCTAGTGCCAGTGCCTCGCACACCCCGGCCGTAGCCTTTTTGTGGGGTAGCTATCACTGCACTCGGGTGATTGCTATGCCCGTTTGTGGGGAAACTCTCACTACCAATTCTAGTGCAAGTGCCTCGCACACCCCGGCCGTAGCCTTTTTATGGGGAGGCTATCACTTCACTCCAGTGCTAATGCCTTGCACACCCCGGCCGTAGCCTTTTTGTGGGGCGGCTATCACTGCACTCAGGTGATTTCTATGCCCCGTTTGTGGGGAAGCTCTCACTACCAATTCTAGTGCCAGTGCCTCACACACCCCGGCCGTAGCCTTTTTATGGGGCGGCTATCACTGCACTCAGGCTTCCTCCGCATTGTTTTGGAGTATAGCGGAATCGCTCCACCGCATATTAAAATAAACATAAGGAAATAGTGGAATGTACTTGTCTTGTTTTATTTATTATACTACTTAAAGTTGTAATCACTAACGCGGAATTGCCTCCGCAGGTGTGTGATCCCTCAACTGAGTCCCACATCTTATACCTATTGGGAGAAGATCCTGTTTATAAGTGGGAATGGACTAGAGATCTTTAACTTCCGGGCTACCCATTTTAAAGAAATGACTTAGCCCATTACATTGCACTTTAGGCCGGATCGTTACAAATGGTATCAGAGCCGACCTGGTTCCGTGTTAGATAGTGGGTTGGATTAGAAACGTTGGCTAGGCTGCCAGTTACGGGCCAGAAAGGACGTGGGCTGGGGCTAGCAACGGGCCAATAATAGGCATTTCGGGGACGAAATTCCCTAAGGTGGGTGGATTGTTAGATCCCTCAACTTTGTCCCACATCTAATACCTACTGGGAGAAGATCATGTTTATAAGTGGGAATGGACTATAGATCTTTAACTTCCGGGGTACCCATTTTAAAGAAATGACTTAGCCCATTACGTTGCACTTTGGGCTAGGTCGTTACAAATGTTATCAGAGCCGACCTGGTTTCGTGTTAGATGGTGGGATGGACTATGACGTAGGCTAGGCTGCCGGTCAAAGGCCAAAAGAGGTCGCGGGCTGGGGATAGCAACGGGCCAAGACTAGAAACGTTGGCTAGGCTGCCGGTCACGGGATAGAAAGGACGTGGGCTGGGGCTAGCAACAGGCTAAGAATAGGCATTTCGGAGACGAAATTTCCTAAGGTGGGTGGATTGTGAGATCCCTCAACTTAGTCCCACATCTAATACCTAATGGGAGAAGATCCTGTTTATAAGTGGGAATGGACTAGAGATCTTTAACTTCTGGGGTACCCATTTTAAAGAAATGACTTAGCCCATTACGTTGCACTTTGGGCCGGGTCGTTACAAATGGTATCAGAGCCGACCTTGTTCCGTGTTAGATAGTGGGCTGGATTAGAAACGTTGGCTAGGGTGCCAGTCACGGGCCAGAAAGGACGTGGGTTAGGGCTAGCAACGGGCCAAGAATAGGCATTTCGGGGACGAAATTCCCTAAGGTGGGTGGATTATGAGATCCCTCAACTTAGTCCCACATCTAATACCTACTGGGAGAAGATCTTGTTTATAAGTGGGAATGGACTATATATCTTTAACTTCCGGGGTACCCATTTTAAAGAAATGACTTAGCCCATTACGTTGCACTTTAGGCTGGGTCGTTACAGCAGGTATGCAAATACAAGATTAGGAGATTGACATCCAGAGTATGGAGCAATATAAATATGAGGACTCCTTTTTTATTTAATTGAGAAATAAGTGTGGTTGCTGGGAAACGGTCCAAAACTGTGGGACCTTTATATATGTTTTTGTTAAATAAAAAATGTTTGTAAGAACCGTGAAAATATGTGAAAATTTTTATTTCAAGACTTGAACCTAAGTATTATGAAATATTATTTTTGATGAATGGATATGGTTGGTTATCAAGTAGACCGGTCACGGTTCAACGTAAAGTCAAACCCTAACCTTAGAGAAGACGTAAGGCCAAACTCTGGCATTAGGGAAGACGAACCCAACCTAGAGAATACTGATTCATGAACGGATGATGGGGTAAGAGAATTTAATAAAGGGACTCGGTGAACCTAGGGAATACCTATGCACGAATAGATGTGAGAATTTAATTGAGGAACTCGTTGAAGTATATATATATATAGGAGGAGGGGGTTAGGGAGGAAAGGCAGTAGTCCACTCCTTCTTGCCTCCTCTCCAGTGCCTTTCCATTGTGGTGTAAGTATTTCATACTTCTATTAGTTTCTTTTCCATTAGAACTCTTACATGCATGGCTGCAACGCATAAATTCATTAGAAATACCTTGCTAAGTTGCTGGAACTTTTTGGTATAAATTGCAATAGGTCTTTGGGTGTTGAGATATTGCATGGTTGCAAATTAGATGGCAGATATGAAATTCACGTTTGACTAGTTTCAAGAAACCCTATTTTTTTAGCCGCACTGTTTAAAATCTAATAATGGACAAGTCAGAATGGAACGAACAATAAATATCGGCCAATATGGGGGTACGATAGAATGGACCCATCGGCTCAACCTAATACAGTGGTACGGTGGAATGGACCCATCGGCTAATATGGGGTACGGTGGAATAGACCCATCGGCTCAACCTAATAAGTGGTACAGTGGAATGGACCCATCAGCCAATAGGGGGTACGGTGGAATGGACCCATCGGCCAATAGGGGGTACGGTGGATGGACCCATCGGCTCAACATAATAAGGGTACGGTGGAATGGACCCATCGGCCAATAGGGGGTACGATGGAATGGACCCATCGGCCAATAGGGGTACGGTGGAATGGACCCATCGGCCCAACATAATAGGGGTACGATGGACTGACCCATCCGCCCAATATTTTATAGTGGCATGGTGGACTAACCCATGAGCCAATAGAACTATAACATGATAGGGGGTACGATGGAATGAACATATCGGCCAATAGGGGGCACGATGGACTGACCCATCGGCCCAATATTTTATAGTGGCACGGTGGACTAACCCATCAGCCAATAGAACTACATCGAGCTTGATCCCGACATGGGTATGTAGGCCAATCAAGATTGTTTGATTTCAGCTCAAATAAGGTAGAATAAAAGTATGATAGGATAGTCAGGTTAGGAGAATGGGTAATAAATGAGACTTCTTTTTATTTTGTTTTGAGTTATAAATGTGGCTATGGGAAATGGTCCAAGACTGTGGGAACCATTATTTTATAACTTATTACTCGGCATTTAGTAGTTTTATTTTGGTAACACCTGGCCAACAAGGCCCACAATATTGTTAAAAATGGCCGGGTCGTTACAATGTTAGTCATATTTACTTAATTGTCGTAACACCTGGCCAGCTAGGCCCACAATATCGTGAAAAATGGCAGGTCGTTACACTATAGTTACCGATATTTGCCATTGACTTACCCTCTCGATATCACAAGTGCGTAATGAGCCGTCTTGTGCCACTCGCCCTGTCACCCCTTTCGGCATGGGGGGAGGTATTCAATCTTTTAGGGTGTGCTGCCCTGCATCGAATTGAGTCGACCCCGGTTGCGCTCGGCACATAATGGTCGGTTATGAACTCAAGTCAACCAAGACTTCCACATAGTAATATTAAAGAGTGCGGCCCCGTGTTGGACTGAGTCAATTCCTTGACCCCGGTTGCACTCGGTGCATGGTGGTCAAATCTAGGCTCATGCCGACCAGGACTGCCAAAAAGGGAAAATACAACATTTGAAATAAATTCACAGAACTAGATAGTTCGTAAGTGAACCTGCAACCATGACCAACAATCTTAATCTGAGCAAGAATATAAAATTATACATAAGTATAATTTTATTCGAGTAGAAATGCATGCAACTAAGTGACTAATATATATCATTATTAAAATTTGACAACATAAAACATCCAACATTCAACAATATTAAATATTAAATTATTCATGTGACATAATCATTTAAGTCCTACTTTACATTTTAAATTAATTATCTAAATCATAATTTCCACTTCACTAATGATAAAATAATTATTAACTTATAAACAAGTATTTAATTACTATTATTAGTATATTTTCCTTTGAGATGATAATTACTTAACAACGATCTTGACGATTTAATTTACGGTTTTAATCTTAAATCACTATCATTATTAATAGAAATTAAATTAAGTAAGTCGTTTGATCAAATTATTTAAAATGACTTGTATTATTCAACTCAATAAACGTTTGATCTTTATTTATTTTCATTAGGTTGTTTAGGTTCAACGCTTGTGATTTTTACACAATTATAATTTAATAACCCATTTTCTACCTTACTGGCTCGTTATTAAAATATCACTTTATTTACCTAGTATTAAATTTAATATTGTAAAGGTGAAAATTTTATTTCATTAATCACTTATAACCATCCGATTTAATTTAATAGCTTATAATACATCGATTAATTTTTCACAGTTTATCATTGCCATATTTTTATTACTTATGTCGATGTCGTACAATAATTAATTAGTTTTAGCAAATGTAACCCATAACCATAGAATAATAATTTTTAGGATTTATTACGGGTAAGTATTATTTTTTAACTTGAGCTGCATCAAGTTAAGTAATATTTACAAGTTTGCCATTTTCTTCTTCCCCGACACTCTTCCCTTCTCCAACCATGATCTTGGCACAAAAACAAGATCACGACCTTCACTAACTGCTTCCTCAACAATCCAATTGATCAACCATATCGAGCATCCCAACACACCATCAACAACAAGATAAAATCGGCAAGCAAGGAAACCTCAAGTTCGTGCTTTATAGAAGCTATCCAAGGCGAGACCGCCGTGCACCAAGGTGCATGACGCCTGACCAGCAGCATGCCGGGAGCGCTTCCCTTCTCCCCACATGACAACCCACAACATCAAGGCAAGCGCTGTGAGCATGCATGGCGTGAGCCTTGGCCGACGAACTGGTATGGATGCCTAACTTGACAAGCACTAAAGGAATCCCCCACAGTGTTGCCCACTATCCCAACCCCATGCATAGAAATCATAAGACACTAGAGACTGCAACTCAGTTATACTAAACAAACCAATTACAAAGCATGGACGTTGATGAACCAACAGCAAAAGCAAGGCGATCATGAATTGATGAAACAACAGAAATTTGCATGGCGGTCATGAATTGATGAAGTAGTAAAAAATTAGCATGGCGATCATGAAATGCATGAAAACTAAGAATAGGGAGATAGGAAGAATACCCAAGAAAGGATAAAGCTGGCTCCGGTAAGGAATAGGAGAAGAAGATGAGAATGATGGCTAGGGTGAGGAAGATGCCCCCTGTAATGACCCGGCCATTTGTCACAACAATGTGGGCCTAGCTGGCTAGGTGTTACTCACAATTAAGCAAATATGTCTAACATTTTTTTTAACAAAAACATATATAAAGAACCCACAGTCATAGACCGTTTCCCAATAGCCATACTTATTTCACAAATAAATAAAAAAAGGAGTCCTCATATTTATTTTGCTCCATGCCCTGGTTGTCAGTCACCTAATTTCGTATCTGCACACCTACGGAGGTAATTCCGCGTTAGTGATTTCAACACTAAGTAGTATAATAGATAAAACAAATCAAATACATTCCACTATTTCCTTATGTTTAGTTTAATATGCGGTGGAGCGATTCCGTTATACTCCAAAACAATGCGGAGGAGGTATCCGCTGTGATTCGCACACCCCGGCCGTAGCCCTTTTGTGGGGAGGCTACCACTACCGTCTCCAGTGCCAGTGCCTCGCACACCTCGGCCGTAGCCTTTTGTGGGGAAGCTATCACTGCACTCGGGTGATTGCTAGGCTCCGTTTGTGGGGAAGCTCTCACTACCAATTCTAGTGCCAGTGCCTCACACACCCCGGCCAAAGCCTCTTTATTGGGAGGCTATCACTGCACTCAGGTGAATGCTTCGCCCTGTGTATGGGGAAGCTCTCACTGCCAACTCTAGGTCTACTGCCTCACACACCCCGGCCGTAGCCTTTTTATTGGGAGGCTATCACTGCACTCAGGTGAATGCTATACCCCGTTTGTGGGGAAGCTCTCACTGCCAACTCTAGTGCTAGTGTCTCACACACCCCGGCCGTAGCCTTTTTATAAGGACGCTATCACTGCACTCCAGTGTGATGGAGGAATCGCTGTGCATCACTCACCCCGGCCGTAGCCTTTTCATGGGGCAGCTATCACTGCAGGAGGAATCGTTGTGCATCACTCACCCGGCCATAGCTTTTTCATGGGGCGGCTATCACTACTCCAAAACAATGTCGATGCATTACATAATTTACGCACATAATACGACCCTGTGTCGGACTGAGTCAATTCTTTGACCCCGGTTGCACTCGGTGCATGGTGGTCGAATCTGGGCTCAGGCCGACCTAGGCTACCAACAAGGAAAGTACAATGTTCTACCTATTATACGTACCTGACTTGTGATTTCGTTTGACTGTGACCCGTGAACCATAATACAGTAATGGGGAGGTCGCCGGGGACGGAGATGAGGGATGAAATTCTCCCTCCTCCTGCATATATATACACTTCAACCATTCCCTATATGAAATTCTCATACCCCATCATCCATTGGTATTTCCTAGGTTCAACGAGCCCCTTAATTAAATTCTTACACCCCATCATCCATTGGTATTTCCTAGGTTCAACGACCCCTTTTATTAAATTCTCACTCCCCATCATCCATTCATGAATAGGTATTTTCTAGGTGACCTTAAGTCGAACCATGACCGGTCAACTTGATAACCAACAATATTGGTTCATCTATATTTATTTCATAATATTTAGGTTCGAGTCTTATAATAAAAATCATGGTTTTTACAATCTCCCTTACTTAGTAATATTTCGTCCCTGAAATATTATAACAGCAAGATGATAAGCATGATTAATTATATCTTCATGATCTCAGGTTGCTCCTGTTGTTGCTTCAGGGGCTGAGGACACTCATTTTGCAGGCCTCCCATCTTTCCACAATTGTAGCACCGACGGAGCTCATTGTATAACCCTAAATGCATTTTTGTTGTAATTTTTATATAGTCGATACGGAATCTCCTGAAACTTCCTTTTGTGGTTCCCATCGACATTTCGTTGATAGTTCTGCTGCTGGTGTTCTGCAGACCTGATTTTGCTAGTACACTGGTTGGCATTCTTATGTTGCATAGTAGCCTTCCCCTGTTTCTGTGCACGGACATAGTCGTACACCAACTCATGAGTAGTGGCTGCCTCAATCACTTCGGTTATAGTGCCTTTTGGTACCGTACCAACCCTACTCCTCAATTTGGGCTTCAACCCCCAGAAAAATTTGTCTGCTCTGACTCGGGCAATTGCCAGACTCCCAGCTGCAAATCTCTCCAATTGCAAGAAAATTTTTGCATACTCTCGGATTGAATCATCCCCTGAGTTAGAGTGGCAAATTCTAGTGCCTTCTTATGGACAACAGACTCAGGAATGTATTGTCCATTGAAAGCTATTACAAATTCCACCGAAGGAATGGATGAAATCTCCCGTTGATGGAACGCAGTCTTCACCATGGACTTCCACCAATAGGATGCTTCCTCCTGAAGCATGCATGTCGCCAACATCACTTGATGGTGATGAGGCATAGAGAGAGCTCTAAATGCTTTCTCAGTAATGTCCAGCCAGCTCTCCACCTTCATTGGACCAGTCCCACCAAGGAATACCTCAACTCCATTCCTCCGGAATTTCTCTACAGTGTATCGATCACTGTCATCCCCAACTAGTAGTACCACTTGGCGGACTACCGGTGGCAGTAGGTTTGGAAGTTCACCTCGCTTGCCCGGGTCAGCTATTCCTACCCGCTCTTGGGTTCTCTGCTGGTCCCCATTTGGGACACAACTAGGACCCGCAGCCGAATTTTGGAGCTCTATTTCCATTTACCAATCCCGTTAATCGCTGTGCTATGTTCTGAATCACAGAACTGGTATTATCTGAAGCCTGTGCAAGTCATTGTATGGCCGTCAAAATTTGGCCTAACACACTCTCTGTAACGACCCGCCATTTTTCATGATAATATTGTGGGCCTAACTGGCTAGGTGTTACTCAAAATTAAAGCAATTATGTCAAACATTATTAGAAATCATAACTTATAATAAAATCCCACAGTCTTGGACCGTTTCCCAGCAGCCACACTTATTCCTCAATTAAATAACAAAAAGGAGTCCTCATCTTACTTTGCTCCATGCTCTAGTTGTCAATCATCTAATCTCGGATCTGCACACCTGCGGAGGCAATTCTGCGCTAGTGATTACAACACTAAGTAGTATAATAGATAAAACAAACAAGTACATTCCACCATTTTCATATATTTATTTTAATATGCGGTGGAGTGATTCCGCTATACTCCAAAACAATGTGGAGGAGGTGTCCGCTGTGATCCGCACACCCCGGCCGTAGCCTTTTTATGGGGAGGCTACCACTACCGTCTCCAGTGCCAGTGCCTCGCACACCCCAGCCGTAGCCTTTTTGTGGGGTAGCTATCACTGCACTCGGGTGATTGCTATGCCCCGTTTGTGGGGAAGCTCTCACTACCAATTCTAGTGCCAGTGCCTCGCACACCCCGGCCGTAGCCTTTTTATGGGGAGGCTATCATTGCACTTCAGTGCCAATGCCTTGCACACCCCGGCCATAGCCTTTTTGTGGGGCGGCTATCACTGCACTCAGGTGATCGCTATGCCCCGTTTGTGGGGAAGCTCTCACTGCCAACTCTAGTGCCAGTGCCTCACACACCCCGGCCGTAGCTTTTTTATGGGGCGGCTATCACTGCACTCAGTGCCAGTGCCTCACACACCTCGGCCGTAGCCTTTTTATGAGGCGGCAATCACTGCACTCTAGTGCGATGGAGGAATCGTGGTGCCTCACTCATAACTTTATTGATCCATTATTTTACTTTACGAATTTATTATATGAATAATCGTTTTATTTATCAGATATAACTTTTATATGATAAAGGTGAAGTCTCTATTAAATATTCCTCATAACCCTTCAATTTAAGTTAATTGCTTTTAATCAGCCGATTAATTAATTACCGTTTATCGTGATCGAAATTTATTAATTTCATGTAATAATTTATAAATTTATTATTTTGACCACTTAACTCATATTCCTTTAAATTAATTATTTCAATGATTTTAACACGAGTTGGTATTATTATTATGATTTTTAACTCAACCCATATCGAGTCAACTCGAAATTACAAAACTGCCATTCTTCTTCTTCTTATTCTTCTTCTTCCCGTCACCATTCTTCTCTTCACCCAAAACCAGCACCAAGCTCTTCTCTTTCGACCAAAATCTAGATCCTATCCTTCACCCATTGTCTCCCTTTCCTAGCAACCAAATTAGCAGCAACAATCAAAGGGCGACTGCACCACCACAGCGACGAACCAGCAGCCATGGCGACCTCGACCTGCTGCTATGGCGACTCAGACGTGGCCGCCACGTCCCCTTCTTCCCGCACAACAACCCAAACGCCCAGAAGAAGAGAAACACTACCCTACAGCGTGGTATATGCAACTGGTCGTGACACAAACGCCATGGTGCTGTTGCTGCAATTCAGCAGGACGTGCTACCATCCTTGGCAATTTCAGCAGGACGTGCTACCATTCTTGGCTGTAAATTCTATGAAATCTCACCTTTAATTACTACAACATGAGTAAGGACGTTGATGCAGCAACTGATTAGCAAAAGATTATGACTTGTTGCTGTAATTAATCACAAACACACAAGAATTGCTGCACGGCAGCAACTTATGTTCGTGGGTGAATTCCTGGTTCTAATCTAGTTACATCCTCCCTTTTTCTTGTTGATTTCAGGTCTTAGTTTCCATGATTATATTGAATTATAATCTTTGATCATATGTATGCATGCAAACTAAGAAGAAGAGAAGAAGAAACTTACCAAAACAATGGGGAAGCCGGCGTTTGTCCAAGGAGCTTATGTGCATGACGCCCCTCCTTCTCCTTATAAAATGAAAGAAGGCCTAGGGTTTATGAAAACACACTTCGTTGCCGGGTAAATGGGTAAGTGATACGGTTCACTTTACTAGTTTAAACGGTTAAATGGTATGGTTTACTTAACCGGGTAAAAATACTTAACTAGTTAACTAATACTTTCCACTTGACCGGGTAATTGATAATTAACTGGGTAGCGGGTAAATAATTTAAATAAATTCATGGATACCAACGTTCGATCCCACCGCGTCGAATATATATATATATATATATATATATATATATATATATTTTCCGGGTCTTTACACTCTCCACTTTCGTGTCCGACTGCGCAGCTTGGCTCAACTTCCTTCGGGTGGCTGCCATCTAAAATTTATTCCGTTATGGTTGATTAAAAATTTTTTTATGCTTACTTCGGTTTGTTAGTGAGTCCACTAATTCCCTAATGACATACCCCATTGGAGAAAGATAAATATTAGACCCAGCTAATGAGCTTTTGGGAAACCAGGCTCTGATACCACCTGTAATAACCCAGCTATTTGTCACAACATTGTGGGCCTAGCTGGCCTAATGTTACTCACAATTAAGCAACTATGTCTAACATTTTTGTTTTTAACAAAAACATATATAAAGATCCCACATTCTTAGACCGTTTCCCAGTAGCCACATTTATATCTCAAATAAATAAAAAAGGAGCCCTCATATTTATTTTACTCCATGCCCTGGTTGTCAATCACCTAATTTCGTATCTGCACACCTGTGGAGGCTAATTCCACGTTAGTGATTTCAACACTAAGTATTATAATAGAAGAAACTAATCAAGTACATTCCACTATTTCCTTATGCTTATTTTAATATGCGGTGGAGCGATTCCGCTATAATCCAAAACAATACGGAGGAGGTATCCGCTGTGATCCGCACACCCTGGCTGTAGCCCTTTTGGGGGGCGGCTACCACTACCATATCCCGTGTCAGTGCCTCGAACACATCGGCCGTATCCTTTTTGTGGAAAAGCTATCACTGTACTCAGGTGATTGGTACGCCCCGTTTGTGGGGAAGCTCTCACTACCAATTCTAGTGCCAGTGCCTCACACACCCCGGCCGTAGCCTTTTTATGGGGAGGCTATCACTGCACTCAGCTGATTACTATGCCTCATTTTTGGGGAAGCTCTCACTACAAATACTAGTGCCAGTCCCTCACACACCTCGGCCGTAGCCTTTTTATGGGGAGGCTATCACTGCACTTAGCTGATTGCTACGCCCCGTTTGTGGGGAAGCTCTAACTACCAATTCTAGTTCTAGTGCTTCACACACCCCGGCCGTAGCCTTTTTATGGGGAGGCTATCACTGCACTCAGGTGATTGCTACACCCCATTTGTGGGGAAGCTCTCACTACCAATTCTAGTGCTATTGCCTCACACACCCCGGCCGTAGCCTTTTTATTTGGAGGCTATCACTGCACTCCAGTGCGATGGAGGAATCGTTGTGCCTCACTCACCCCGGCCGTAGCCATTTTATGGGGCGGCTATCACAACTCGAAAACAATGTCAATGCATTACACAATTTATGCACTTAATACGACCGCGTGTCGGATTGAGTCAATTCTTTGACCCCGGTTGCACTCTGTGCATGGTGGTCGAATCTAGGCTCAGGCCGACCTAGGCTACTAACAAGCAAAGTACTATGTTCTACATATTATACGTACCTGACTTGTGATTTTGTCTGACTATGACCCGTGAACCTTAATCTGAATGAGGGCATAAAATTATACACTAGTATAATTTTATTTTGCATCAACCCACATGTAACTTATATGACTAATATACTATCAATTTTAAATGATGTAATTAGTTCATGTTAGTCTTCATTCCTCACCCCGGCTGTAGCCTTTTTATGGGGCGGCTATCACTACTCCAAAACAATGTCGATGCACTACACAATTTATGCACATAATACGACCCTGTGTCGGACTAAGTCAATTCTTTAACCCCGGTTGCACTCGGTGCATGGTGGTCGAATCTAGGTTTAGGCTGACCTAGGCTACCAACAAGGAAAGTACGATTTTGTTTCACTGTGACCCGTGAACCCTAATACAGTAATGGGGAGGTCGCCTAGGATGGAGATGAGGGATGAAATACTCCCTCCTCCTTCATATACATACACTTCAACCATTCCCTCCATTAAATTCTCATACCCCATCATCCATTGGTATTTCCTAAGTTCAACGAGCCCCTTCATTAAATTCTTTCACCCCATGGCCATGACCGGTTGACTTGATAGCCAATCATATTGGTTCATCTATATTTATTTTATAATATTTAGGCTCGAATCTTGTAATAAAAATCATGGTTTTTACACCCTGTCTCAAAATAAAATGAAAATGATGGCTAGGGTATGGGAAAACATCCCGACACTTGTATTTCATTTAATCGGGTAGAGAATAAAATATAATAATAATAATATTAATAATAATCCAACGTTTGATCCTTCTCAGACCGAGTCAAATTTTATTATTATTTTTATTTTTTCACAATCTTTACAGTTCGGATACACGCTATACTAAATAGTACCCGTAAACCTTCACGTCCTCTAGGTGTGAGGCACTCAAACGCGGAGTTATCAGGATCCTCGGGAATGGAATAGTCTGCTCACCAATCCATAGCCCGCTTTGACTTTCAGGATCCCTCAGGAGTGGATTGTACAAGTTGATTTATCTTCTCTTCTCTCACTAAAAACTCAATAAAACTATTTATAGAGCTGGGTCAGGATGTATTATAATAGGCCTGAAGGCAACTTGAAGTGGATCTTATTTTCGAAAACAAACTCGAGGGATCTCATCCTTGAGGGTTATTAATTCCAAAGAAAATAATCGACCAGATGACCCGTGTAAAGACCCGGACAAAAAAAATTTCATTAGCTGGTTAATTATGAATTACCCGGTTAAATTGAAAAGTAATTTCTAATCGGACGATTCTAGTTGAATCAGTCGAGTCGAATACATTAATTATCCATTTAACCATTTAAGTGAACCATACCATTTAAGAGGTTGAGTGAAAAGGTTAAGTGAACCGTGCTAATTACCCAATTACC
This sequence comes from Piper betle, assembly GCA_033002965.1. Taxonomy (NCBI): domain Eukaryota; kingdom Viridiplantae; phylum Streptophyta; class Magnoliopsida; order Piperales; family Piperaceae; genus Piper; species Piper betle. The sequence continues at coordinate 6,444 of JAURVB010001253.1, read as the reverse complement.
CGGTTAAAGGAATTATAGTGAAAGGGTGCTTCCACAAACCCTAGCCGTCATTTACTCTTTATAAAAGGAGAAGGGGTCGTTGAACCTAGGAAATACCAATGGATGATGGGGTGTGAGAATTTAATGAAGGGGTCGTTGAACCTAGGAGATACCAATGGATGATGGGGTATGAGAATTTAATGGAGGGAATGGTTGAAGTGTATATATATGCAGGAGGAGGGAGTATTTCATCCCTCATCTCCGTCCCAGGCGACCTCCCCATTACTGTGTGAGTATTTCATCCCTCATCTCTGTCCCAGGCGACCTCTCCATTACTGTATTAGGGTTCACGGGTCACAGTCAGACGTAATCACAAATCAGGTACGTATAATAGGTAGAACATCGTATTTTCCTTGTTGGTAGCCTAGGTCGGCCTGAGCCCAGATTCGACTACCATGCACCGAGTGCAACCGGGGTCAATGAATTGACTCAGTTCGACACTGGGTCGTGTTATGTACGTGAATTTTGTAATGCATCGACATTGTTTTGGAGTAGTGATAGCCACCCCATAAAAAGGCTACGGCCGGGGTGTGTGAGGCACAGCGATTCCACCATCGCACTGGAGTGCAGTGATAGCCACCCCATAAAAGGCTACGGCTGGGCAGTGTGAGGCAACTAGCACCTGAGTGCAGTGATAGCCGCCCCACAAAAAGGCTACGGCCGGGTGTGCAAGGCATTGGCACTGAAGTGCAGTGATAGCCTCCCCATAAAAAGGCTACGGCCGGGGTGTGCAGAGCACTGGCACTAGAATTGGTAGTGAGAGCTTCCCCACAAACGGGGCATAGCAATCACCCGAGTGCAGTGATAGCTACCCCACAAAAAGGCTACGGCCGGGGTGTGCGAGGCACTGGCACTGGAGACGGTAGTGGTAGCCTCCCCACAAAAAAAGGCTACGGCCGGGGTGTGCGGATCACAGCGGATACCTCCTCCGCATTGTTTTGGAGTATAGCGGAATCGCTCCACCGCATATTAAAATAAACATAAGGAAATAGTGGAATGTACTTGTTTTGTTTTATCTATTATACTACTTAGTGTTGTAATCACTAACGCGGAATTGCCTCCGCAGGTATGCAGATACAAGATTAGGTGATTGACATCCAGAGTATGGAGCAAAATAAATATGAGGACTCCTTTTTTTATTTAATTGAGAAATAAGTGTGGCTGCTGGGAAACGGTCCAAGACTGTGGGATCTTATATATGTTTTTATTAAATAAAAATGTTAGTCATATTTACTTAATTATGAGTAACACCTGGCCAGCTAGGCCCACAATGTTGTGACAAATGGCCGGGTCGTTACAGGTGGCATCAGAGCAAGGTTTCCCAAAAGCTCACATCTTATGACTCAAGTACCTTGTTGAAGAGTCTAATAATTTATTTTTCTCTAATAGGGTATGTCATTAGGGAATTAGTGAACTCCCTAATAAACATAAGTATTGAAAAAATTAATGAACCATAACGGAATAAATTTTAGATGGCAGGCACCTGTGAACCCTAATATAGTAATGGAGAGGTCGACTGGGACAGAGATGAGGGATGAAATACTCACCCAGTAATGGAGAGGTCGCCTGGAATGGAGATGAGGGATGAAATACTCCCTCCTCCTGCATATATATACACTTCAACCAATCCCTCCATTAAATTCTCATACCCCATCATCCATTGGTATCTCATAGGTTCAACGACCCCTTCATTAAATTCTCACACCCCATCATCCATTGGTATTTCCTAGGTTCAACGACCCCTTCTCCTTTTATAAAGAATAAATGACGGCTAGGGTTTGTGGAAGTACCCTTTCACCATAATTCCTTTAACTGGGTATGGTTCACTTAAATGGTTCACTTAACCTTTTCACTCAACCTCTTAAATTATATGGTTCACTTAAATAGTTAAATGGATAATTAATGTGTTCTACTCGACTGATTCAACTAGAATCGTCCGATTAGAAATTACTTTTCAATTTAACCGGGTAATTCATAATTAACCAGCTAATGAAATTTTTTTTTCCGTGTCTTTACAATCTCCCCAACTTAGAACTATTTCGTCCCTGAAATATCATAGCATAAATCGGATTTACATGGATTTTATGCTACAAACAGGCTAGGATATTTTCTGGCCATTTCTTGTTCAGTCTCCCATGTTGCTTCTTCTGATCCCTGATTTCTCCATAATACCTTTACCAAAGGGAACTCCTTGCTACGGAGTGTCTTTGTTTCCCTTGCCAAGATTCGAATCGGTTTTTTGTGAGATCCCTCAACTTAGTCCCACATCTAATGCCTACTCGGAGAAGATCATGTTTATAAGTGGGAATGGACTATAGATCTTTAACTTCCGGGGTACCCATTTTAAAGAAATGACTTAGCCCATTACGTTGCACTTTGGGCTGGGTCGTTACAAATGGTATCAGAGCTGACCTGGTTCCGTGTTAGATGGTGGGCTGGATTAGAAACATTGGCTAGGCTACCGGTCACGGGCCAGAAAGATCGTGGGCTGGGGCTAGCAACGGGCCAAGAATAGGCATTTCGGGGACAAAATTCCCTAAGGTGGGTGGATTGTGAGATCCCTCAACTTAGTTCCACATCTAATACCTATTGGGAGAAGATCCTGTTTATAAGTGGGAATGGACTATAGATCTTTAACTTCCGGGGTACCCATTTTAAAGAGATGACTTAGCCCATTACGTTGCACTTTGGGCCGGGTCGTTACAAATGGTATCAGAGCCGTTGCACTTTGGGCCGGGTCATTACAAATGGTATCAGAGCCGACCTGGTTCCATGTTCGATGGTGGGATGGACTAGGGATGTTGGCTTGGCTGCCGGTCACGGGCCAGAAAGGACGTGGGCTGGGGCTAGCAACGGGCTAAGAATAGGCATTTCGGGGACGAAATTTCCTAAGGTGGGTTGATTGTGAGATCCCTCAACTTAGTCCTACATCTAATACCTACTGGGAGAAGATCATGTTTATAAGTGGGAATGGACTATAGATCTTTAACTTCCGGGGTACCCATTTTAAAGAAATGACTTGGCCCATTACGTTGCACTTTGGGCTGGGTCGTTACAAATGGTATTAGAGCCAACCTGGTTTCGTGTTAGATGGTGGGAACGACTAAGGACGTTGGCTAGGCTGCCGATCACGGGCCAAGAAAGGTCATGGGTTGGGGATAGCAACGGGCCAAATATAGGCATTTCGGGGACGAAATTTCCTGATCAGGGCCAAGAAAGGTCATGGGTTGGGGCTAGCAATGGGCCAAATATAGGCATTTCCGGGACGAAATTTCCTAAGGTGGGTGGATTGTGAGATACCTCAACTTAGTCCCACATTTAATACCTACTAGGAGAAGATCCTGTTTATAAGTGAGCATGGACAATAGATCTTTAACTTCCGGGGTACCCATTTTAAATAAATGACTTAGGCCCATTACGTTGTACTTTGGGCTAGGTCGTTACATTTTTCCTCGTAGGTTAAATCCGATTGTAGCTCTAAATATGCAAAATTTGTGATAATGTGATTCTCATCTCGTACAAATTTTTTAGCATTGACACATGAAAGACATTGTGTACACCATCAAGGCTTGGTGGTAATGCTAATCTATATGCACAACTTCTGATTCGATCCAAAATTGATAATGGTCCTATGAATCTTAGCTTCAACTTCCCTGATGTTCTAAATCTGATCACTCCCTTTTTAGGTGAGGTCTTAAGGTAGACGAACTCCCCAACTTGGAATTCTAAGTCCTTCCTTCGAGTATCAGCATAACTTTTCTGCCGATCCTGAGCTGCCTTAAGCCTTTGCTGGATGAGTTGCACCTTTTCAGCTGCTTCTCTCACCATCTCTGGCCCGACTATAACCATCTCTGTAGACTCCAACCAGCATGATGGAGATCGACAAGGCCTACCGTATAAGGCTTCAAACGGTGCCATTCCTATACTGGCTTGGTAAGAGTTATTATAGGTGAATTCAGCCAAGGCTAAGTGTTTCTCCCAATCTCCTCCCCAGTCGAGGATGCAAGCTCTCAACAAATCCTCCAAGGTTTGATTGGTCCTCTCATTTTGACCATCAGTTTGGGGGTGATATGCTGTACTTAACTTGATTTGGGTCCCCATAGCTTTTTGGAAAACTTCCAAAAAATGTGACGTGAATAGAGGATCTCTGTCAGAGACTATCTCCTTTGGAATTCCATGCCAGCCTGACAATGTTATTTATGTACAGTTCTGCTAAGTATTCCGCAGTCCTTGTTGATTTTGTGGGGATAAAATGAGCTGCCTTAGTCAAACGGTCCACAACTACCCATATAGAGTCATGTCTCTTCAAAGTCCTTGGGAGTTAAGTAATAAAATCACATGTGACACGCTCCCATTTCCTAGGTAGGTATCTCTAAAGGTTGTAATAATCCACCGGGTAGTTGATGTTGGGCTTTGATCAATTGGCATGTCTGACACTTGGAAACAAAATCCACCATGCATGGGTGTGTTAGGCCAAATTGGCATGTCTGACACTCGGACACAAACCTTGAGAGTGTGTTAGGCCAAATTTTGACGGCCATACAGGGACTAGCGCAGGCTTCAGAAAATACCAGTTCTGTGGTTCAGAACATGGTGCAGAGGTTACCGGGATTGGTAATGGGGAATGGAGCTCCAAATTCGGCTGCGGGTCCTAGTAACGTCCCAAATGGGGATCAGGGGAGCGCCCAAGAGCGGGTAGGAATAGCTGACCCGGGCGAGCGAGGAGAACTTCCAAACCCGGTGCCACCGGTAGTCCGACAAGTGGTACTGCCAGATGGGGATGACAGTGATCGATACACTGTAGAGAAATTCCGGAAGAACGGAGCTGAGGTATTCATTGGAGGGACTGATCCAATGAAGGCGGAGAGCTGGTTGGACATTACTGAAAAAGCATTTAGAGCTCTCTCTGTGCCTCATCGCCATCAAGTGAGGTTGGCGACATGCATGCTTCAGGAGGAAGCATCCTATTGGTGGAAGTCCATGGAGAAGACTGTGTTCCATCAACGGGAGATTTCGTCCATTCCTTGGGCGGAATTTGTAACAGCTTTCAATGGACAATATTTTCCTGAGTCTGTTGTCCAAAAGAAAGCACTGGAATTTGCCACTCTAACTCAGAAGGATGATTCAGTCCGAGAGTATGCCCAAAATTTCTTGCAATTGGAGAGATTTGCATCTGGGAGTCTGGCAACTGCCCGGGCCAGAGCAGACAAATTTTTCTGGGGGTTAAAGCCAGAATTGAGGAGTAGGGTAGCTACGGCGCCAAGAGGCACTATAACCGAAGTGATTGAAGCAGCCACTACTCATGAGTTGGTGTACGACTATGTCCGTGCACAGAAACAGGGGAAGGCTACTATGCAACATAAGAATGCCAACCAGGGTAGTAGCAAAAACAGGTCTGAAGAACACCAGCAGCAGAACTATCAACGGAATGTCGATGGGAACCGGAAAAGGAAGTTTCAGGAGATTCCGTATCGACTATGTAAAAATTGCAACAAGATGCATTCAGGGTTATGCAGGGAGCCCCGTCGGTGCTACAATTGCGGAAGGACGGGACACTTGCAAAACGAGTGTCGTCAGCCCCTGAAGCAACAACAGGAGCAACCTGAAAAGGAGAAGACACCAGCTCCTAATCGCTACCCAGCACCTGCAAAACCAGTGGACAAAGGGAAGGCGAAACTTTTGCAGTCGAAGTCGAGGATGCTGAGAACGAGGACCACACAGTTCGAGGTAAAATTCTGATTCAAAGTGTTAGTGTGGATGTTTTATTTGACTCGGGGTGTACGCATTCGTTCCTGTCATCCCGATTAGTTAAGAGTTTAGGACTCCAAACGTCTACATTACCTAAGACTTATAGGGTCACCACCGCAACGGGAAAAGGGGAGGTCACAACGTTAGGAGTGACTAACCTATCCTTGGATATACAAGGGAAACCCTATGTGTGGAATTTCATTGTCTATGGGATAATAGGATTTGATGTACTGTTGGGAATGGACTGGTTGTCTGCACACCAGGCTTTTCTCGACTGTAAAGGGAGGAGAGTATTGACTAAACCTTGTAATTGTGAGATGGGGGTCATTTTCCAAGGGTCATGGAATGATCCATCCTCTTGTATTGTGTCGGTTAGTGAGGCAACTGAGTGGTTTGGTGAGGGTTGTAAATTTTTTTCAGCAACTCTAGAGGAGCCTGAGTCCAAACCCAAAGAGTTGTCCATGATTCCGGTGGTAGCAGAATTTCCGGACGTATTTCCAGGTGAACTTCCAGGGTTACCTCCTAAGCGGGCAGTGGAGTTTGTCATTGACCTAGCACCGGGAGTATCACCAATTTCTAAAGCACCATACCGCATGGCTCCAGCGGAACTCAAGGAGTTAAAGAGTCAATTAGAAGAGCTGTTGCAGGCAGGAGGAC